>NW_024121145.1:0-119175 GCF_016745375.1 Pimephales promelas
AAAAAAAAAAACGTAAGGGGTACCACTGTCGTTTTTTTTTCGGGCCGAATTTTGAGTTTCGATATCTCAGCTCTGGAAGGGGCTAGAGCCTCCATTTTTGCACTCAGGTCTAAGTCTCATGGCCCTCTATCAGAATTTGGGAAGATTGGAGAAACTTAATTTTTCGCCCAAAAAAAAAAAAACGTAAGGGGTACCACTGTCGTTTTTTTTTCGGGCCGAATTTTTGAGTTTCGATATCTCAGCTCTGGAAGGGGCTAGAGCCTCCATTTTTGCACTCAGGTCTAAGTCTCATGGCCCTCTATCAGAATCCAGAGTTTGGGAAAGATTGGAGAAACTTAATTTTTCGCCCAAAAAAAAAACGTAAGGGGTACCACTGTCGTTTTTTTTTTCGGGCCGAATTTTTGAGTTTCGATATCTCAGCTCTGGAAGGGGCTAGAGCCTCCATTTTTGCACTCAGGTCTAAGTCTCATGGCCCTCTATCAGAATTTGGAAGATTGGAGAAACTTAATTTTTCGCCCAAAAAAAAAAACGTAAGGGGTACCACTGTCGTTTTTTTTTCGGGCCGAATTTTTGAGTTTCGATATCTCAGCTCTGGAAGGGGCTAGAGCCTCCATTTTTGCACTCAGGTCTAAGTCTCATGGCCCTCTATCAGAATTTGGGAAGATTGGAGAAACTTAATTTTTCGCCCAAAAAAAAAAACGTAAGGGGTACCACTGTCGTTTTTTTTTTCGGGCCGAATTTTTGAGTTTCGATATCTCAGCTCTGGAAGGGGCTAGAGCCTCCATTTTTGCACTCAGGTCTAAGTCTCATGGCCCTCTATCAGAATTTGGGAAGATTGGAGAAACTTAATTTTTCGCCCAAAAAAAAAAAACGTAAGGGGTACCACTGTCGTTTTTTTTTCGGGCCGAATTTTTGAGTTTCGATATCTCAGCTCTGGAAGGGGCTAGAGCCTCCATTTTTGCACTCAGGTCTAAGTCTCATGGCCCTCTATCAGAATTTGGGAAGATTGGAGAAACTTAATTTTTCGCCCAAAAAAAAAACGTAAGGGGTACCACTGTCGTTTTTTTTTTCGGGCCGAATTTTTGAGTTTCGATATCTCAGCTCTGGAAGGGGCTAGAGCCTCCATTTTTGCACTCAGGTCTAAGTCTCATGGCCCTCTATCAGAATTTGGGAAGATTGGAGAAACTTAATTTTTCGCCCAAAAAAAAAACGTAAGGGGTACCACTGTCGTTTTTTTTTCGGGCCGAATTTTTGAGTTTCGATATCTCAGCTCTGGAAGGGGCTAGAGCCTCCATTTTTGCACTCAGGTCTAAGTCTCATGGCCCTCTATCAGAATTTGGGAAGATTGGAGAAACTTAATTTTTCGCCCAAAAAAAAAACGTAAGGGGTACCACTGTCGTTTTTTTTTTCGGGCCGAATTTTTGAGTTTCGATATCTCAGCTCTGGAAGGGGCTAGAGCCTCCATTTTTGCACTCAGGTCTAAGTCTCATGGCCCTCTATCAGAATTTGGGAAGATTGGAGAAACTTAATTTTTCGCCCAAAAAAAAAAACGTAAGGGGTACCACTGTCGTTTTTTTTTCGGGCCGAATTTTTGAGTTTCGATATCTCAGCTCTGGAAGGGGCTAGAGCCTCCATTTTTGCACTCAGGTCTAAGTCTCATGGCCCTCTATCAGAATTTGGGAAGATTGGAGAAACTTAATTTTTCGCCCAAAAAAAAAAACGTAAGGGGTACCACTGTCGTTTTTTTTTCGGGCCGAATTTTTGAGTTTCGATATCTCAGCTCTGGAAGGGGCTAGAGCCTCCATTTTTGCACTCAGGTCTAAGTCTCATGGCCCTCTATCAGAATTTGGGAAGATTGGAGAAACTTAATTTTTCGCCCAAAAAAAAAAAACGTAAGGGGTACCACTGTCGTTTTTTTTTTCGGGCCGAATTTTTGAGTTTCGATATCTCAGCTCTGGAAGGGGCTAGAGCCTCCATTTTTGCACTCAGGTCTAAGTCTCATGGCCCTCTATCAGAATTTGGGAAGATTGGAGAAACTTAATTTTTCGCCCAAAAAAAAAACGTAAGGGGTACCACTGTCGTTTTTTTTTTCGGGCCGAATTTTTGAGTTTCGATATCTCAGCTCTGGAAGGGGCTAGAGCCTCCATTTTTGCACTCAGGTCTAAGTCTCATGGCCCTCTATCAGAATTTGGGAAGATTGGAGAAACTTAATTTTTCGCCCAAAAAAAAAAAACGTAAGGGGTACCACTGTCGTTTTTTTTTCGGGCCGAATTTTTGAGTTTCGATATCTCAGCTCTGGAAGGGGCTAGAGCCTCCATTTTTGCACTCAGGTCTAAGTCTCATGGCCCTCTATCAGAATTTGGGAAGATTGGAGAAACTTAATTTTTCGCCCAAAAAAAAAAACGTAAGGGGTACCACTGTCGTTTTTTTTTCGGGCCGAATTTTTGAGTTTCGATATCTCAGCTCTGGAAGGGGCTAGAGCCTCCATTTTTGCACTCAGGTCTAAGTCTCATGGCCCTCTATCAGAATTTGGGAAGATTGGAGAAACTTAATTTTTCGCCCAAAAAAAAAAACGTAAGGGGTACCACTGTCGTTTTTTTTTCGGGCCGAATTTTTGAGTTTCGATATCTCAGCTCTGGAAGGGGCTAGAGCCTCCATTTTTGCACTCAGGTCTAAGTCTCATGGCCCTCTATCAGAATTTGGGAAGATTGGAGAAACTTAATTTTTCGCCCAAAAAAAAAAACGTAAGGGGTACCACTGTCGTTTTTTTTTCGGGCCGAATTTTTGAGTTTCGATATCTCAGCTCTGGAAGGGGCTAGAGCCTCCATTTTTGCACTCAGGTCTAAGTCTCATGGCCCTCTATCAGAATTTGGGAAGATTGGAGAAACTTAATTTTTCGCCCAAAAAAAAAAACGTAAGGGGTACCACTGTCGTTTTTTTTTCGGGCCGAATTTTTGAGTTTCGATATCTCAGCTCTGGAAGGGGCTAGAGCCTCCATTTTTGCACTCAGGTCTAAGTCTCATGGCCCTCTATCAGAATTTGGGAAGATTGGAGAAACTTAATTTTTCGCCCAAAAAAAAAAACGTAAGGGGTACCACTGTCGTTTTTTTTTCGGGCCGAATTTTTGAGTTTCGATATCTCAGCTCTGGAAGGGGCTAGAGCCTCCATTTTTGCACTCAGGTCTAAGTCTCATGGCCCTCTATCAGAATTTGGGAAGATTGGAGAAACTTAATTTTTCGCCCAAAAAAAAAACGTAAGGGGTACCACTGTCGTTTTTTTTTTCGGGCCGAATTTTTGAGTTTCGATATCTCAGCTCTGGAAGGGGCTAGAGCCTCCATTTTTGCACTCAGGTCTAAGTCTCATGGCCCTCTATCAGAATTTGGGAAGATTGGAGAAACTTAATTTTTCGCCCAAAAAAAAAAACGTAAGGGGTACCACTGTCGTTTTTTTTTCGGGCCGAATTTTTGAGTTTCGATATCTCAGCTCTGGAAGGGGCTAGAGCCTCCATTTTTGCACTCAGGTCTAAGTCTCATGGCCCTCTATCAGAATTTGGGAAGATTGGAGAAACTTAATTTTTCGCCCAAAAAAAAAAACGTAAGGGGTACCACTGTCGTTTTTTTTTCGGGCCGAATTTTTGAGTTTCGATATCTCAGCTCTGGAAGGGGCTAGAGCCTCCATTTTTGCACTCAGGTCTAAGTCTCATGGCCCTCTATCAGAATTTGGGAAGATTGGAGAAACTTAATTTTTCGCCCAAAAAAAAAAACGTAAGGGGTACCACTGTCGTTTTTTTTTCGGGCCGAATTTTTGAGTTTCGATATCTCAGCTCTGGAAGGGGCTAGAGCCTCCATTTTTGCACTCAGGTCTAAGTCTCATGGCCCTCTATCAGAATTTGGGAAGATTGGAGAAACTTAATTTTTCGCCCAAAAAAAAAAACGTAAGGGGTACCACTGTCGTTTTTTTTTTCGGGCCGAATTTTTGAGTTTCGATATCTCAGCTCTGGAAGGGGCTAGAGCCTCCATTTTTGCACTCAGGTCTAAGTCTCATGGCCCTCTATCAGAATTTGGGAAGATTGGAGAAACTTAATTTTTCGCCCAAAAAAAAAAACGTAAGGGGTACCACTGTCGTTTTTTTTTTCGGGCCGAATTTTTGAGTTTCGATATCTCAGCTCTGGAAGGGGCTAGAGCCTCCATTTTTGCACTCAGGTCTAAGTCTCATGGCCCTCTATCAGAATTTGGGAAGATTGGAGAAACTTAATTTTTCGCCCAAAAAAAAAAAACGTAAGGGGTACCACTGTCGTTTTTTTTTTCGGGCCGAATTTTTGAGTTTCGATATCTCAGCTCTGGAAGGGGCTAGAGCCTCCATTTTTGCACTCAGGTCTAAGTCTCATGGCCCTCTATCAGAATTTGGGAAGATTGGAGAAACTTAATTTTTCGCCCAAAAAAAAAAACGTAAGGGGTACCACTGTCGTTTTTTTTTCGGGCCGAATTTTTGAGTTTCGATATCTCAGCTCTGGAAGGGGCTAGAGCCTCCATTTTTGCACTCAGGTCTAAGTCTCATGGCCCTCTATCAGAATTTGGGAAGATTGGAGAAACTTAATTTTTCGCCCAAAAAAAAAACGTAAGGGGTACCACTGTCGTTTTTTTTTCGGGCCGAATTTTTGAGTTTCGATATCTCAGCTCTGGAAGGGGCTAGAGCCTCCATTTTTGCACTCAGGTCTAAGTCTCATGGCCCTCTATCAGAATTTGGGAAGATTGGAGAAACTTAATTTTTCGCCCAAAAAAAAAAAAACGTAAGGGGTACCACTGTCGTTTTTTTTTCGGGCCGAATTTTTGAGTTTCGATATCTCAGCTCTGGAAGGGGCTAGAGCCTCCATTTTTGCACTCAGGTCTAAGTCTCATGGCCCTCTATCAGAATTTTGGGAAGATTGGAGAAACTTAATTTTTCGCCCAAAAAAAAAACGTAAGGGGTACCACTGTCGTTTTTTTTTCGGGCCGAATTTTTGAGTTTCGATATCTCAGCTCTGGAAGGGGCTAGAGCCTCCATTTTTGCACTCAGGTCTAAGTCTCATGGCCCTCTATCAGAATTTGGGAAGATTGGAGAAACTTAATTTTTCGCCCAAAAAAAAAAACGTAAGGGGTACCACTGTCGTTTTTTTTTCGGGCCGAATTTTTGAGTTTCGATATCTCAGCTCTGGAAGGGGCTAGAGCCTCCATTTTTGCACTCAGGTCTAAGTCTCATGGCCCTCTATCAGAATTTGGGAAGATTGGAGAAACTTAATTTTTCGCCCAAAAAAAAAACGTAAGGGGTACCACTGTCGTTTTTTTTTTCGGGCCGAATTTTTGAGTTTCGATATCTCAGCTCTGGAAGGGGCTAGAGCCTCCATTTTTGCACTCAGGTCTAAGTCTCATGGCCCTCTATCAGAATTTGGGAAGATTGGAGAAACTTAATTTTTCGCCCAAAAAAAAAAAACGTAAGGGGTACCACTGTCGTTTTTTTTTTCGGGCCGAATTTTTGAGTTTCGATATCTCAGCTCTGGAAGGGGCTAGAGCCTCCATTTTTGCACTCAGGTCTAAGTCTCATGGCCCTCTATCAGAATTTGGGAAGATTGGAGAAACTTAATTTTTCGCCCAAAAAAAAAAACGTAAGGGGTACCACTGTCGTTTTTTTTTCGGGCCGAATTTTTGAGTTTCGATATCTCAGCTCTGGAAGGGGCTAGAGCCTCCATTTTTGCACTCAGGTCTAAGTCTCATGGCCCTCTATCAGAATTTGGGAAGATTGGAGAAACTTAATTTTTCGCCCAAAAAAAAAAAACGTAAGGGGTACCACTGTCGTTTTTTTTTTCGGGCCGAATTTTTGAGTTTCGATATCTCAGCTCTGGAAGGGGCTAGAGCCTCCATTTTTGCACTCAGGTCTAAGTCTCATGGCCCTCTATCAGAATTTGGGAAGATTGGAGAAACTTAATTTTTCGCCCAAAAAAAAAAACGTAAGGGGTACCACTGTCGTTTTTTTTTTCGGGCCGAATTTTTGAGTTTCGATATCTCAGCTCTGGAAGGGGCTAGAGCCTCCATTTTTGCACTCAGGTCTAAGTCTCATGGCCCTCTATCAGAATTTGGGAAGATTGGAGAAACTTAATTTTTCGCCCAAAAAAAAAACGTAAGGGGTACCACTGTCGTTTTTTTTTCGGGCCGAATTTTTGAGTTTCGATATCTCAGCTCTGGAAGGGGCTAGAGCCTCCATTTTTGCACTCAGGTCTAAGTCTCATGGCCCTCTATCAGAATTTGGGAAGATTGGAGAAACTTAATTTTTCGCCCAAAAAAAAAAACGTAAGGGGTACCACTGTCGTTTTTTTTTTCGGGCCGAATTTTTGAGTTTCGATATCTCAGCTCTGGAAGGGGCTAGAGCCTCCATTTTTGCACTCAGGTCTAAGTCTCATGGCCCTCTATCAGAATTTGGGAAGATTGGAGAAACTTAATTTTTCGCCCAAAAAAAAAAACGTAAGGGGTACCACTGTCGTTTTTTTTTTCGGGCCGAATTTTTGAGTTTCGATATCTCAGCTCTGGAAGGGGCTAGAGCCTCCATTTTTGCACTCAGGTCTAAGTCTCATGGCCCTCTATCAGAATTTGGGAAGATTGGAGAAACTTAATTTTTCGCCCCAAAAAAAAAACGTAAGGGGTACCACTGTCGTTTTTTTTTCGGGCCGAATTTTTGAGTTTCGATATCTCAGCTCTGGAAGGGGCTAGAGCCTCCATTTTTGCACTCAGGTCTAAGTCTCATGGCCCTCTATCAGAATTTGGGAAGATTGGAGAAACTTAATTTTTCGCCCAAAAAAAAAAACGTAAGGGGTACCACTGTCGTTTTTTTTTTCGGGCCGAATTTTTGAGTTTCGATATCTCAGCTCTGGAAGGGGCTAGAGCCTCCATTTTTGCACTCAGGTCTAAGTCTCATGGCCCTCTATCAGAATCCAGAGTTTGGGAAGATTGGAGAAACTTAATTTTTCGCCCCAAAAAAAAAACGTAAGGGGTACCACTGTCGTTTTTTTTTTCGGGCCGAATTTTTGAGTTTCGATATCTCAGCTCTGGAAGGGGCTAGAGCCTCCATTTTTGCACTCAGGTCTAAGTCTCATGGCCCTCTATCAGAATTTGGGAAGATTGGAGAAACTTAATTTTTCGCCCAAAAAAAAAAACGTAAGGGGTACCACTGTCGTTTTTTTTTCGGGCCGAATTTTTGAGTTTCGATATCTCAGCTCTGGAAGGGGCTAGAGCCTCCATTTTTGCACTCAGGTCTAAGTCTCATGGCCCTCTATCAGAATTTGGGAAGATTGGAGAAACTTAATTTTTCGCCCCAAAAAAAAACGTAAGGGGTACCACTGTCGTTTTTTTTTTCGGGCCGAATTTTTGAGTTTCGATATCTCAGCTCTGGAAGGGGCTAGAGCCTCCATTTTTGCACTCAGGTCTAAGTCTCATGGCCCTCTATCAGAATTTGGGAAGATTGGAGAAACTTAATTTTTCGCCCAAAAAAAAAACGTAAGGGGTACCACTGTCGTTTTTTTTTCGGGCCGAATTTTTGAGTTTCGATATCTCAGCTCTGGAAGGGGCTAGAGCCTCCATTTTTGCACTCAGGTCTAAGTCTCATGGCCCTCTATCAGAATTTGGGAAGATTGGAGAAACTTAATTTTTCGCCCAAAAAAAAAAACGTAAGGGGTACCACTGTCGTTTTTTTTTCGGGCCGAATTTTTGAGTTTCGATATCTCAGCTCTGGAAGGGGCTAGAGCCTCCATTTTTGCACTCAGGTCTAAGTCTCATGGCCCTCTATCAGAATTTGGGAAGATTGGAGAAACTTAATTTTTCGCCCAAAAAAAAAAACGTAAGGGGTACCACTGTCGTTTTTTTTTCGGGCCGAATTTTTGAGTTTCGATATCTCAGCTCTGGAAGGGGCTAGAGCCTCCATTTTTGCACTCAGGTCTAAGTCTCATGGCCCTCTATCAGAATTTGGGAAGATTGGAGAAACTTAATTTTTCGCCCAAAAAAAAAAACGTAAGGGGTACCACTGTCGTTTTTTTTTCGGGCCGAATTTTTGAGTTTCGATATCTCAGCTCTGGAAGGGGCTAGAGCCTCCATTTTTGCACTCAGGTCTAAGTCTCATGGCCCTCTATCAGAATTTGGGAAGATTGGAGAAACTTAATTTTTCGCCCAAAAAAAAAACGTAAGGGGTACCACTGTCGTTTTTTTTTCGGGCCGAATTTTTGAGTTTCGATATCTCAGCTCTGGAAGGGGCTAGAGCCTCCATTTTTGCACTCAGGTCTAAGTCTCATGGCCCTCTATCAGAATTTGGGAAGATTGGAGAAACTTAATTTTTCGCCCAAAAAAAAAAACGTAAGGGGTACCACTGTCGTTTTTTTTTTCGGGCCGAATTTTTGAGTTTCGATATCTCAGCTCTGGAAGGGGCTAGAGCCTCCATTTTTGCACTCAGGTCTAAGTCTCATGGCCCTCTATCAGAATTTGGGAAGATTGGAGAAACTTAATTTTTCGCCCAAAAAAAAAACGTAAGGGGTACCACTGTCGTTTTTTTTTCGGGCCGAATTTTTGAGTTTCGATATCTCAGCTCTGGAAGGGGCTAGAGCCTCCATTTTTGCACTCAGGTCTAAGTCTCATGGCCCTCTATCAGAATTTGGGAAGATTGGAGAAACTTAATTTTTCGCCCAAAAAAAAAAACGTAAGGGGTACCACTGTCGTTTTTTTTTTCGGGCCGAATTTTTGAGTTTCGATATCTCAGCTCTGGAAGGGGCTAGAGCCTCCATTTTTGCACTCAGGTCTAAGTCTCATGGCCCTCTATCAGAATTTGGGAAGATTGGAGAAACTTAATTTTTCGCCCAAAAAAAAAAACGTAAGGGGTACCACTGTCGTTTTTTTTTCGGGCCGAATTTTTGAGTTTCGATATCTCAGCTCTGGAAGGGGCTAGAGCCTCCATTTTTGCACTCAGGTCTAAGTCTCATGGCCCTCTATCAGAATTTGGGAAGATTGGAGAAACTTAATTTTTCGCCCAAAAAAAAAACGTAAGGGGTACCACTGTCGTTTTTTTTTTCGGGCCGAATTTTTGAGTTTCGATATCTCAGCTCTGGAAGGGGCTAGAGCCTCCATTTTTGCACTCAGGTCTAAGTCTCATGGCCCTCTATCAGAATTTGGGAAGATTGGAGAAACTTAATTTTTCGCCCAAAAAAAAAAACGTAAGGGGTACCACTGTCGTTTTTTTTTTCGGGCCGAATTTTTGAGTTTCGATATCTCAGCTCTGGAAGGGGCTAGAGCCTCCATTTTTGCACTCAGGTCTAAGTCTCATGGCCCTCTATCAGAATTTGGGAAGATTGGAGAAACTTAATTTTTCGCCCAAAAAAAAAACGTAAGGGGTACCACTGTCGTTTTTTTTTCGGGCCGAATTTTTGAGTTTCGATATCTCAGCTCTGGAAGGGGCTAGAGCCTCCATTTTTGCACTCAGGTCTAAGTCTCATGGCCCTCTATCAGAATTTGGGAAGATTGGAGAAACTTAATTTTTCGCCCAAAAAAAAAAACGTAAGGGGTACCACTGTCGTTTTTTTTTCGGGCCGAATTTTTGAGTTTCGATATCTCAGCTCTGGAAGGGGCTAGAGCCTCCATTTTTGCACTCAGGTCTAAGTCTCATGGCCCTCTATCAGAATTTGGGAAGATTGGAGAAACTTAATTTTTCGCCCAAAAAAAAAAACGTAAGGGGTACCACTGTCGTTTTTTTTTCGGGCCGAATTTTTGAGTTTCGATATCTCAGCTCTGGAAGGGGCTAGAGCCTCCATTTTTGCACTCAGGTCTAAGTCTCATGGCCCTCTATCAGAATTTGGGAAGATTGGAGAAACTTAATTTTTCGCCCAAAAAAAAAAACGTAAGGGGTACCACTGTCGTTTTTTTTTTCGGGCCGAATTTTTGAGTTTCGATATCTCAGCTCTGGAAGGGGCTAGAGCCTCCATTTTTGCACTCAGGTCTAAGTCTCATGGCCCTCTATCAGAATTTGGGAAGATTGGAGAAACTTAATTTTTCGCCCAAAAAAAAAACGTAAGGGGTACCACTGTCGTTTTTTTTTTCGGGCCGAATTTTTGAGTTTCGATATCTCAGCTCTGGAAGGGGCTAGAGCCTCCATTTTTGCACTCAGGTCTAAGTCTCATGGCCCTCTATCAGAATTTGGGAAGATTGGAGAAACTTAATTTTTCGCCCAAAAAAAAAACGTAAGGGGTACCACTGTCGTTTTTTTTTTCGGGCCGAATTTTTGAGTTTCGATATCTCAGCTCTGGAAGGGGCTAGAGCCTCCATTTTTGCACTCAGGTCTAAGTCTCATGGCCCTCTATCAGAATTTGGGAAGATTGGAGAAACTTAATTTTTCGCCCAAAAAAAAAAACGTAAGGGGTACCACTGTCGTTTTTTTTTCGGGCCGAATTTTTGAGTTTCGATATCTCAGCTCTGGAAGGGGCTAGAGCCTCCATTTTTGCACTCAGGTCTAAGTCTCATGGCCCTCTATCAGAATTTGGGAAGATTGGAGAAACTTAATTTTTCGCCCAAAAAAAAAAACGTAAGGGGTACCACTGTCGTTTTTTTTTCGGGCCGAATTTTTGAGTTTCGATATCTCAGCTCTGGAAGGGGCTAGAGCCTCCATTTTTGCACTCAGGTCTAAGTCTCATGGCCCTCTATCAGAATTTGGGAAGATTGGAGAAACTTAATTTTTCGCCCAAAAAAAAAAACGTAAGGGGTACCACTGTCGTTTTTTTTTTCGGGCCGAATTTTTGAGTTTCGATATCTCAGCTCTGGAAGGGGCTAGAGCCTCCATTTTTGCACTCAGGTCTAAGTCTCATGGCCCTCTATCAGAATTTGGGAAGATTGGAGAAACTTAATTTTTCGCCCAAAAAAAAAAACGTAAGGGGTACCACTGTCGTTTTTTTTTCGGGCCGAATTTTTGAGTTTCGATATCTCAGCTCTGGAAGGGGCTAGAGCCTCCATTTTTGCACTCAGGTCTAAGTCTCATGGCCCTCTATAAGAATTTGGGAAGATTGGAGAAACTTAATTTTTCGCCCAAAAAAAAAACGTAAGGGGTACCACTGTCGTTTTTTTTTCGGGCCGAATTTTTGAGTTTCGATATCTCAGCTCTGGAAGGGGCTAGAGCCTCCATTTTTGCACTCAGGTCTAAGTCTCATGGCCCTCTATCAGAATTTGGGAAGATTGGAGAAACTTAATTTTTCGCCCAAAAAAAAAAACGTAAGGGGTACCACTGTCGTTTTTTTTTCGGGCCGAATTTTTGAGTTTCGATATCTCAGCTCTGGAAGGGGCTAGAGCCTCCATTTTTGCACTCAGGTCTAAGTCTCATGGCCCTCTATCAGAATTTGGGAAGATTGGAGAAACTTAATTTTTCGCCCAAAAAAAAAACGTAAGGGGTACCACTGTCGTTTTTTTTTCGGGCCGAATTTTTGAGTTTCGATATCTCAGCTCTGGAAGGGGCTAGAGCCTCCATTTTTGCACTCAGGTCTAAGTCTCATGGCCCTCTATCAGAATTTTGGGAAGATTGGAGAAACTTAATTTTTCGCCCAAAAAAAAAAACGTAAGGGGTACCACTGTCGTTTTTTTTTCGGGCCGAATTTTTGAGTTTCGATATCTCAGCTCTGGAAGGGGCTAGAGCCTCCATTTTTGCACTCAGGTCTAAGTCTCATGGCCCTCTATCAGAATTTGGGAAGATTGGAGAAACTTAATTTTTCGCCCAAAAAAAAAAACGTAAGGGGTACCACTGTCGTTTTTTTTTTCGGGCCGAATTTTTGAGTTTCGATATCTCAGCTCTGGAAGGGGCTAGAGCCTCCATTTTTGCACTCAGGTCTAAGTCTCATGGCCCTCTATCAGAATTTGGGAAGATTGGAGAAACTTAATTTTTCGCCCAAAAAAAAAACGTAAGGGGTACCACTGTCGTTTTTTTTTCGGGCCGAATTTTTGAGTTTCGATATCTCAGCTCTGGAAGGGGCTAGAGCCTCCATTTTTGCACTCAGGTCTAAGTCTCATGGCCCTCTATCAGAATTTGGGAAGATTGGAGAAACTTAATTTTTCGCCCAAAAAAAAAAACGTAAGGGGTACCACTGTCGTTTTTTTTTCGGGCCGAATTTTTGAGTTTCGATATCTCAGCTCTGGAAGGGGCTAGAGCCTCCATTTTTGCACTCAGGTCTAAGTCTCATGGCCCTCTATCAGAATTTGGGAAGATTGGAGAAACTTAATTTTTCGCCCAAAAAAAAAAAACGTAAGGGGTACCACTGTCGTTTTTTTTTCGGGCCGAATTTTTGAGTTTCGATATCTCAGCTCTGGAAGGGGCTAGAGCCTCCATTTTTGCACTCAGGTCTAAGTCTCATGGCCCTCTATCAGAATTTGGGAAGATTGGAGAAACTTAATTTTTCGCCCAAAAAAAAAACGTAAGGGGTACCACTGTCGTTTTTTTTTCGGGCCGAATTTTTGAGTTTCGATATCTCAGCTCTGGAAGGGGCTAGAGCCTCCATTTTTGCACTCAGGTCTAAGTCTCATGGCCCTCTATCAGAATTTGGGAAGATTGGAGAAACTTAATTTTTCGCCCAAAAAAAAAACGTAAGGGGTACCACTGTCGTTTTTTTTTCGGGCCGAATTTTTGAGTTTCGATATCTCAGCTCTGGAAGGGGCTAGAGCCTCCATTTTTGCACTCAGGTCTAAGTCTCATGGCCCTCTATCAGAATTTGGGAAGATTGGAGAAACTTAATTTTTCGCCCAAAAAAAAAACGTAAGGGGTACCACTGTCGTTTTTTTTTCGGGCCGAATTTTTGAGTTTCGATATCTCAGCTCTGGAAGGGGCTAGAGCCTCCATTTTTGCACTCAGGTCTAAGTCTCATGGCCCTCTATCAGAATTTGGGAAGATTGGAGAAACTTAATTTTTCGCCCAAAAAAAAAACGTAAGGGGTACCACTGTCGTTTTTTTTTTCGGGCCGAATTTTTGAGTTTCGATATCTCAGCTCTGGAAGGGGCTAGAGCCTCCATTTTTGCACTCAGGTCTAAGTCTCATGGCCCTCTATCAGAATTTGGGAAGATTGGAGAAACTTAATTTTTCGCCCAAAAAAAAAACGTAAGGGGTACCACTGTCGTTTTTTTTTCGGGCCGAATTTTTGAGTTTCGATATCTCAGCTCTGGAAGGGGCTAGAGCCTCCATTTTTGCACTCAGGTCTAAGTCTCATGGCCCTCTATCAGAATTTGGGAAGATTGGAGAAACTTAATTTTTCGCCCAAAAAAAAAAACGTAAGGGGTACCACTGTCGTTTTTTTTTTCGGGCCGAATTTTTGAGTTTCGATATCTCAGCTCTGGAAGGGGCTAGAGCCTCCATTTTTGCACTCAGGTCTAAGTCTCATGGCCCTCTATCAGAATTTGGGAAGATTGGAGAAACTTAATTTTTCGCCCAAAAAAAAAAACGTAAGGGGTACCACTGTCGTTTTTTTTTCGGGCCGAATTTTTGAGTTTCGATATCTCAGCTCTGGAAGGGGCTAGAGCCTCCATTTTTGCACTCAGGTCTAAGTCTCATGGCCCTCTATCAGAATTTGGGAAGATTGGAGAAACTTAATTTTTCGCCCAAAAAAAAAAAACGTAAGGGGTACCACTGTCGTTTTTTTTTTCGGGCCGAATTTTTGAGTTTCGATATCTCAGCTCTGGAAGGGGCTAGAGCCTCCATTTTTGCACTCAGGTCTAAGTCTCATGGCCCTCTATCAGAATTTGGGAAGATTGGAGAAACTTAATTTTTCGCCCAAAAAAAAAACGTAAGGGGTACCACTGTCGTTTTTTTTTTCGGGCCGAATTTTTGAGTTTCGATATCTCAGCTCTGGAAGGGGCTAGAGCCTCCATTTTTGCACTCAGGTCTAAGTCTCATGGCCCTCTATCAGAATTTGGGAAGATTGGAGAAACTTAATTTTTCGCCCAAAAAAAAAACGTAAGGGGTACCACTGTCGTTTTTTTTTCGGGCCGAATTTTTGAGTTTCGATATCTCAGCTCTGGAAGGGGCTAGAGCCTCCATTTTTGCACTCAGGTCTAAGTCTCATGGCCCTCTAATCAGAATCCAGATTTGGGAAGATTGGAGAAACTTAATTTTTCGCCCAAAAAAAAAAAACGTAAGGGGTACCACTGTCGTTTTTTTTCGGGCCGAATTTTTGAGTTTCGATATCTCAGCTCTGGAAGGGGCTAGAGCCTCCATTTTTGCACTCAGGTCTAAGTCTCATGGCCCTCTATCAGAATCCAGAGTTTTGGGAAGATTGGAGAAACTTAATTTTTCGCCCAAAAAAAAAAAACGTAAGGGGTACCACTGTCGTTTTTTTTTTTCGGGCCGAATTTTTGAGTTTCGATATCTCAGCTCTGGAAGGGGCTAGAGCCTCCATTTTTGCACTCAGGTCTAAGTCTCATGGCCCTCTATCAGAATCCAGAGTTTGGGAAGATTGGAGAAACTTAATTTTTCGCCCAAAAAAAAAAACGTAAGGGGTACCACTGTCGTTTTTTTTTCGGGCCGAATTTTTGAGTTTCGATATCTCAGCTCTGGAAGGGGCTAGAGCCTCCATTTTTGCACTCAGGTCTAAGTCTCATGGCCCTCTATCAGAATCCAGAGTTTTGGGAAGATTGGAGAAACTTAATTTTTCGCCCAAAAAAAAAAAACGTAAGGGGTACCACTGTCGTTTTTTTTTCGGGCCGAATTTTTGAGTTTCGATATCTCAGCTCTGGAAGGGGCTAGAGCCTCCATTTTTGCACTCAGGTCTAAGTCTCATGGCCCTCTATCAGAATTTGGGAAGATTGGAGAAACTTAATTTTTCGCCCAAAAAAAAAAACGTAAGGGGTACCACTGTCGTTTTTTTTTCGGGCCGAATTTTTGAGTTTCGATATCTCAGCTCTGGAAGGGGCTAGAGCCTCCATTTTTGCACTCAGGTCTAAGTCTCATGGCCCTCTATCAGAATCCAGAGTTTTGGGAAGATTGGAGAAACTTAATTTTTTCGCCCAAAAAAAAAAAACGTAAGGGGTACCACTGTCGTTTTTTTTTCGGGCCGAATTTTTGAGTTTCGATATCTCAGCTCTGGAAGGGGCTAGAGCCTCCATTTTTGCACTCAGGTCTAAGTCTCATGGCCCTCTATCAGAATCCAGAGTTTTGGGAAGATTGGAGAAACTTAATTTTTCGCCCAAAAAAAAAAACGTAAGGGGTACCACTGTCGTTTTTTTTTTTCGGGCCGAATTTTTGAGTTTCGATATCTCAGCTCTGGAAGGGGCTAGAGCCTCCATTTTTGCACTCAGGTCTAAGTCTCATGGCCCTCTATCAGAATCCAGAGTTTTGGGAAGATTGGAGAAACTTAATTTTTCGCCCAAAAAAAAAAACGTAAGGGGTACCACTGTCGTTTTTTTTTCGGGCCGAATTTTTGAGTTTCGATATCTCAGCTCTGGAAGGGCTAGAGCCTCCATTTTTGCACTCAGGTCTAAGTCTCATGGCCCTCTATCAGAATCCAGAGTTTGGGAAGATTGGAGAAACTTAATTTTTCGCCCAAAAAAAAAAAACGTAAGGGGTACCACTGTCGTTTTTTTTTTCGGGCCGAATTTTTGAGTTTCGATATCTCAGCTCTGGAAGGGGCTAGAGCCTCCATTTTTGCACTCAGGTCTAAGTCTCATGGCCCTCTATCAGAATCCAGAGTTTTGGGAAGATTGGAGAAACTTAATTTTTCGCCCAAAAAAAAAAACGTAAGGGGTACCACTGTCTTTTTTTTTTTCGGGCCGAATTTTTGAGTTTCGATATCTCAGCTCTGGAAGGGGCTAGAGCCTCCATTTTTGCACTCAGGTCTAAGTCTCATGGCCCTCTATCAGAATCCAGAGTTTGGGAAGATTGGAGAAACTTAATTTTTCGCCCAAAAAAAAAACGTAAGGGGTACCACTGTCGTTTTTTTTCGGGCCGAATTTTTGAGTTTCGATATCTCAGCTCTGGAAGGGGCTAGAGCCTCCATTTTTGCACTCAGGTCTAAGTCTCATGGCCCTCTATCAGAATCCAGAGTTTTGGGAAGATTGGAGAAACTTAATTTTTCGCCCCAAAAAAAAAAAACGTAAGGGGTACCACTGTCGTTTTTTTTTCGGGCCGAATTTTTGAGTTTCGATATCTCAGCTCTGGAAGGGGCTAGAGCCTCCATTTTTGCACTCAGGTCTAAGTCTCATGGCCCTCTATCAGAATCCAGAGTTTGGGAAGATTGGAGAAACTTAATTTTTCGCCAAAAAAAAAAAAACGTAAGGGGTACCACTGTCGTTTTTTTTTCGGGCCGAATTTTTGAGTTTCGATATCTCAGCTCTGGAAGGGGCTAGAGCCTCCATTTTTGCACTCAGGTCTAAGTCTCATGGCCCTCTATCAGAATCCAGAGTTTGGGAAGATTGGAGAAACTTAATTTTTCGCCCCCAAAAAAAAACGTAAGGGGTACCACTGTCGTTTTTTTTTTCGGGCCGAATTTTTGAGTTTCGATATCTCAGCTCTGGAAGGGGCTAGAGCCTCCATTTTGCCAATTAAGTTTTGAAACTTAATTTTTGGCCCCCCCAAAGAAAAACGAAAGGGGAACCTATGTCGTTTTTTTGGGGGGTCGAAATTTTGAGTTTCTCCAATCTGCTCAAAACTCTGGATTCTGACAGAGGGCCAGGAGACTTAGACCTGAGTGCAAAAATGGAGGTTCTAGTCCCTTCCAGAGCTGAGATATGAAGATCCCAACATAGCATTTATGCCATTATATATCCAACACTTTCCCTACAAAAAAGGGGGGGCCAATGTGTTACATAATCCCCTGAAACTGCCTGAAGATCGGTTATAACGGCACACAACACACACATTTAGAGGCTTAAATAACTGGGAATGTTAAAGGATGTATAGGCCAAACCAGGTGTTATCAGAATCCCGATATTGACACGGATCGATCACAACATGACTTCATATTAGGGACTGAAGTGAGTGTTGGCAGTCAGGTGCTGGAGGAACGAATGTGAAGAGGACACAATCAGTGCCAACACGCCCTCATCGACATAAACACTGCTGGGCTTAATACACACAACACTGATCTGGCACTGCACTACTGTGCACTAGACCAGACAGCAGGTGGCACACGCACACACACACACTGCAAAACTTAAACACAACAATAATATTAAATGCTGACCAATACTTAATAATAAAACTTTTTTACATACTAAAAATATAATTTAATAAAACGATTGCGAACAGCGATTGCAAACAGTGCCTTTAGTTACCTAAAGGCACCGGGGTTGCGGTACCTCCTGCTTTGGCCCTTCATCACATCCTGCTCACAGCTATATATATATATATGTGTATGTGTCTGTAGCTGGTGGCACCGCCACCTTGGTGCCTTTAGGGTTATTCTGTTCTGCACGATGTGCAAAAACGTAACCCCCGCTTTGACTGTCGAAAAGAAGTGTGCTGAAGAGCTTGCATCAGTGAGGGCTCTGCAAAAGTGCGCGTCGAGGGCACATATCAACCACAAAGTATGCGTGAGCAACCTTCTGAAAGGTCAAGTGTACATCCAGGTCTATATCTGCCATGTGTTTACATTTTAGTAGTTAGCAATGCGCCGATTACATACTCAGGATCGGTATCGGCTCTGATACTGCCATCTTTGCCGGATCAGGTATTGATCAGACGAGGCTGATTCAAATCCTATATTGTGCACATGCTATTCTATGTTATTGTTAATCCCCACAAAAGGCACAAAAACTTTCTAAAGTACCATAAAGTTTTCGTGTACTGTATTATAATTGTTCTGAAGCCATTATGTGATATATAAGTTAATATTTAAGTCATTAAATTCAAGAACACGTAAACTTTTCCCTCTCTGCGGCTGTCAGTCATTCTCCATTCAGCATTCAAATAGCGCGTCGCATTCGGTTACAGTCAATGATGAAACGATCTTCAAGATGATTCAATATTAATCCTATTATACTTGATCTTTAAGATAAAGGTATCTATGGTTTCAAGTGAAGAAACTTTTTCTTGCTGGACTTTATTGCTTTAACTTAATCGTGTTACTTTCTACCGGGTGTCGGACGCTGTCGGTTAGATCACAACAGTAGAGTCAGAGCAATATAATTGTTCTTCACGCACACAGTAACTGATATTTAAAACTGTTAAAAGAAAAGGCTCAATAAACTAATTGCATAGATAGATAATGTATAATACACTGTTCATAAATATGTATTTCCTTTGTGCTTTGAACTTTTGAACTCAACACGCAACTTCATGTGGCTTCAAGCACATCATTCTCCGCTCGGGATGCACATAAGCGCTTTGTGCTGCACTGTATTGGAGCCTTTAATATCATCATGCAGTGACGCAATGACAGATTATTAATTGCCTTTCAATTATATGTTGCTGCCTCATTAAACATCTGTGCTATACATTTCAAAAATGTTTAGTAGCAATTTTATAGTAGCCATGGCTATATCTTTTTGATTCTTGTTATCTTGTTTTTCATGAATGTATTTTTCAACAATACAAAGAGCAATGCGTGTTATCCATTAATATAGTTTATAATAGCATTTGTGTCATAGATTATGACAAAATAATCATATGATCCACCAGCGAGGAACCAGCAGAACAGAGTGAACATTCATTCTGTTTAGTTCAATCCTACTTAATAGGAATTTATTTAAAACGCTCGCTCTACTCCACACCATTAATGTCTTGTGCGGACATCCTTAATTTGACTTTCGGTTTTAAGTAAGCGATTTAAAAGCTCCCAAGTCCCAGCGGAGTCGCACATTGATTAACCGGTGGGAATATACACAATAGGCCTACCTGATATTGAACACAAGAGGGCAGTATAACAATACGCATGACTCAGATTTTTTTTTCTTCAGAATTTTACAACCATTCTGGCTGTTTTTGAACGTAAACATAATTCTTAAATGAAAAAAAGGGAAAAATTGGTTTAGTTATAATATTTGTATAATTTAATTTATAAACAAATGATGTATAATTACATTTTTAGAAGATATGAGGCTTTTAGTGTTTACTTTTTTGACATTACTTTAATCTTTTGCCATAGTTGCACATGTCTACTTGCTAATAAATGTGATGTATCTGTCGAGCTATCTGTATCTATCTGTTTAAAGCAATTTCAAGCATATTAAGAGTCCCAAAAGCATCAAAAAAGAATGTCAAAGTTTGATTCGTTGCCACGGCAATAGTATCAAAGATATCAAGAATCCATTCACAGGTCTACATCTGTCATATGTTTACATTATACAGATGAAGTTTGAAGCAAATCGGGTAAAAATAAAAGGGTGATTTTAAAGCATTTTGAAAGTGACACACTTCCTGCTACCAATTGGTGGCGTTATAACTTTGACTCACAATAGTCCATGTGATTGTCCTCTTACAGCGAACACACTGCTGAAGTTTCATCAAGATCAGTTAATGTATGCTGAAGTTATAACACACTTCCTGTTTCACGTTTCTCGCCATAAATTCGTTTCCTCGCCACGGCCAAACCGTTCGAGATATCAAAAATCCCCACACAAGCTTTCATCCTCAATGTCTTGACTTCACCCTGATTGTGTTTTTCGTCGAATTTGGATCAGTGCTCTAGGAGGAGTATTTCACATTCCATTGCGTGTGTTTTACAAACAACCCTCAATAGCCGACTTCTTGGCTGGGGTAAAAAGTAAGAGTGTGAAGTATATATGAAACGATGAGATCAACATGTGTACCGAGTTTCATATTATTACATGCAAGCGTGTTTGATTTATGGACCCCGTTCCAGGGGGCGCTATCTAGCCCCCCTGCCACGCCCAGGTACCATCTTTAGCCCGGGCCTGATGGCTGTGGGATCTGACCTGTGTGCAAAGTTTCAAGAGTTTTCAAACCCGTTAAGAGCTCCAAAAGCCGCTAAGAGTCTCAAAATCATCAAAAAAAATAATTTTAAAGTTTAATGCGTTGCCACGGCAACAGTATCAAAGATATCAAGAATCCATTCACAGGTCTTCATCTGCTATGTATTTACATTATACAGATGAAGTTTGAAGCAAATTGGGTAAAAATAAGGGTGATTTCAAAGCATTTTGAAACTGACACACTTCCTGCTGCCAGTTGGTGGCGCTATAAATTTGACTCACAATAGTCACATCGATGTGATCGGCCTCTTACAGCGAACACACTGCTGATGTTTCATCAAGATCAGTTAAAGTATGCTGAAGTTATAACACACTTCCTGTTTCACGTTTCTCGCCATAATTTTGTTTCCTCGTCACGGCCAAACCGTTCGAGAAATCAAAAATCCCCACACAAGCTTTCATCCTCAATGTCTTGACTTCATGCTGACCGAGTTTCGTGCCATGTGTTTGAATTCTCTAGGAGGAGTATTTCAAATTCCATTGCGAGCGTTTTACAAACAAACCTCAAAAGCCGACTTCCTGTTGGGCTGGGGTAAAAAGTAAGAGTGCGAGGTATAGATGAAACGATGAGATCTTCATGTGTAGCGAGTTTCATATTATTACATGCAAGCGTGTTTGAGTTATGGACTGAGTGTTCGGACCCCGTTCCAGGGGGCGCTGACGAGGCCCCCTGCCACGCCCGGGTACCAGCTTCAGCCCGGCTCTGATGGCCACGGGTTCTGACCCGTGTGCAAAGTTTCAAGAGTTTTTGAGCATGTTAAGGGCTCCAAAAGTGCCAAAAAGGTAGTAAAATAATAATAAGAATAAATAATCCCAAGGAAAACAATAGGGCCTTCGCCCTT
Organism: Pimephales promelas; assembly: GCF_016745375.1. Next base: position 20,798 of record NW_024121145.1, read on the forward strand.
TCAGGGCTTGGGCCCTAATAAACAAATGCATATACAAGTCAACAACAAATGAAACAAAGCTTTATTCAAACCACAAGCATGTATTTACAGGCGCTGAACACCACATCCTACTGCCGTCTCAACACAGCGGTTCCCATTCTGCAGCTTTATTCTGATGAATTCACCAGAGGGGACTGTGCCTTCGTCCCAGAGCTTGTTGCTGCGCTGCGCTTCACAATCTGAGGCAATAAGGGCAGGTGGAGCGATAGAAGGACTCATAAGGGCAGGTGGAGAGATAGAGGGTCTCGTAAGGGCAGGTGGAGCGATGGAGGGTCTCATCCATGGGACCACTTCCAGGATGCATCTCTGGGCTCTGGGACCACTTCCAGGATGCAGTCTGCAGACATTTCAGATCCTACAAAAATGCACAAACATTATACAAAAGCAGTCATTTTAACACACAATGTCATTTGATTTATGTATTAAAAATAACCTTACTTTACATTTGAGTAAAATCCCTAAAACAAATGCTGCCATCATCTTTCCTTGCAGGTCCTGCTCCACCACAAAAGCTCTGCAGCAAATGCACAGAAATCAAGAATCAGAAAAGTGTTGTAATTTCTCTACTTGAATTTACAATAATTCAAATAAACTACAACTTAAGATTTAATAGATTTTGTTATCCATTTCTGTAGTATACTCACTCAAAGCCCTTGATGACAGCATTCAGCATCATGAGCCTCTCTCCACTGGATAAACACACATGTGTTCTTCTGTCCCTGTAACATACAGACAAGATTCACATTACGAGCTCAACACTGAATTTACATGCTGAGGTTGATTACTTAACTTAAATGTTCCTCAATACATCAACACTAATAAGGGACAAATTAAATATAACATGTTTAGTTACTTTATAGATTTGTTTATTTAACTTATTTACAGCACATTTGTCTAATGTAAGTAGTGTTGACAACAGTGAATTGTCCTTCATAATAGCACACATAACATTACATCACTCAGATGTAACTGGCATAAATGCTACGTGGGATCTCAATATCTCAGCTCTGGAAGGGTCTAGAGCCTCCATTTTAGCACTCAGGTCTAAGTCCCATGGCCCTCTATCAGAATCCAGAGTTTTGAGAAGATTGGAGAAAAATCTTTTTTCGCAACCAAAAAAAAAAAAAAAACGACACTGACACATGAAGGCCAGGGTTAGTACTTTTAAAAAATTGTGGGTTATTGGACAAAAAGTGGGTCGTGGGATGGGGGTGTGTCCGGGAACTCGTCCAATGCACACAGGAAATGACTCTAACATGAATGCATTGATTGATTCCTAGGTTTGTTTTGTCATGAATTAACAAATGTGCAATTTATAAAGGAAAAACTTTACGATTAAAGTTGTAATGTTATAATGTTCAGGTTGCACACAGAATGTTGCACACAGAAAATGACTCTCATAAGACCAGATTGATTGATTCAAAGATATTTAGTTTGTTACAAACAATGTGCAATCTGTAAAACAAAAACCTCAAAATTATAGTTGAAATGGTATACTGCTGGACTGTTTTTGACCTTGAGAAAAAGCTTAAAGTATAGACCAACAAAGTTCATGTTTATTAATTTATTTCACGTTGGTACATTTTTTGGAAGTACACCTGTTTTGACCTGATGTCCATTGGAATGGACAAAAAAAAAAAATCACAATCAAAGCAATTATATATATATATTTTCATTTGTTTTAATTTATAGAAGCCTCATGAGCTGGGAAAATGTACTTTTATATTTTTCAGAAACTTGAAACATTTCAGGTCTGAGGGGGTTAAAAATATAATCATATGTATAAACATACAACAAGTACATATAGCCCAAAACAGTATAGTTTGGGATTTTTTTATGAGATCCATTGCAAAATACTGTATATGCCTGAAGTTCAGTGTTAAACATTAGACTGTGAATGCTAAGTAAACCTAAATGTATCAGTTTCTTTTTGGTCCGGACAAAAAAGAACCAAGCCAAACTACAAGTGTGAACACATCCTGTCATATGAAATGATTTGCATTGTCTTCTAAAACTTTAAAAAAAGACTTTTAAACATGGGGCTAACAATCACATTTTATTTACAGCTTACTACTGGAGGCTATTTACCAGAGCTGGCAGGGGAAGCACTTAAAGCACTGCAGAATGGCATTGCTTTTAAATATGCCAAGGCCCTCCTGGTGTCTGAAGTGTGTCATATCTTCCCATCCGTAGCTGGTGTGTACCCATGGAGTTTAGTTTGTACACTGCTGCTGTGGCTGCTGCTAATCTGAAGGGTAAAACCGTCTAAAAAGCACAGTAGTCAGTTTAAAGTTTTTCTCTTTGGGAACAGAGAAATACATACAGAAATGTACCTTTTAACTTCTTTCTTATTACCATCATGTCCAGTCCAGGCTATTATTACACCACCTCTAACTGAAACCATCAGTGTTGCTCATCTAATGAAAACAGATGTGAAGTGAACTGCTGAAGTTTCACCGAGAAATGCCTTACAGACTTTTGCTGTAATGGGACTGAACACTGGCTTCATTCAAGCTGCTTCTATGGCCAGAGGAAACATCAGTACATTTTTTTCATCTAAAAGTGGAAGTAAAGTTTGACCTTCCGAATGCTAATTTTAAGATACAGGCCTTTCCTATTGTACTTCCGGTGCATGCTGTGACTGCACGGTGCAGAATATTTTGAGTAGTCCCTCACCACTGTCTGTCTCATTTCACCACTGTCTACCTCATAACTCAAGTGGAATTTTGTGCTTCTTGTCTTACACTAGCTTTGAAACTTTGGTAGCAGCCAGAAACATTAAGGAGGTCAATGCAGAGAGAATTACACCCATTGTACCAGAGGTGGTAGTTGTGCAACATTCCCAAGAAAAACTTACCTCCATGATGTCACCTGGAGATTTGGTATGTTACTGTAAAAAGACATACATGTTAAAAAAGAGAATTCCTAATGATTTGTTGTCTAATGTTTTATTCATCCATACAGACTGTTAAGCCACTTCCCGAGGAACCTGAAATGAGGACTATTGGTCCAGTTCACAGAACTCTTTGTTCTGTTGTACCTCATATTGGAGTCAAAGCATGCATGGAGATTATGTCCTGTAATGCTGACTTCATCAAAAACACTACCCTTTATAACATGATTGGAACGCATGGAGTACATATTAATATAGCTCGAGGCAAGTATCTGAAATTAAACCTATATAAATGACATCTTCAGAATTTGTCCAGAACTGTGTATTTGTTATTGAACATTTTGTTATCTTATCATTTTTAATTGATAGCTGACGTTCCTGCTGTTGATGGACTAGAGCTAGAGGTCAAACTGGGTCCAAGAGCTGCTAAAAAGCTCCTAAAAGAAATCAACATTGTTGACGCAGAGACTCCCAAGGTTAAGATTCCAGTCCACCTGAAGGGTGGACAGAGGAACAATAATTCCAGGTTCTTCAACCAAAATATATTGTTTTCCCCAAGAAGCACCAGCAGCCACAGCATTAGTTCCAGCAGTTCTGTGTACTTTTCCAACTCTCATCTGTCCAAAGTGAGTTTTTGTTTCATTATCACAAAGGTCATTTCAGAATTTTCTATTTATTATGCCGCCCGCACGCTACACAACTTTTAAAGTCACTAGATTACTGTTCTTTTCATACTACACAACTATCATCTCCGATGTCAGTTCTAGTTAAATCACTTCTCGGAAAACAGGACTTGGTCAGACCCCAGTCAGGTCTAGATATTTAACCTGCTAAACATCTCTCAGGCAACTGCCACCAATCAGGTTTCACTCAAATAGCACAGTGATCGTCACTGTGTTTGTGAAAGAGCCTCGAATTTTGGGCTTTTGATGGTGATCTCCTTCAACTATGGGCTAAAATTGTGTAGCGTGTGGCTGACATTAGGAAATATATAAAAGAAAAACAATAATTTACTGAAGTCAATGTGTAAGTGTTTTACTTTTAAAACTACTTTATTTTTATTCGGGATCACTAGGAACTCCCCAGTGGACAAAGTAGTGAAAGTTTCAATGCCTTTCAAGAGGTGGTATGACATAGATCGTATCAGAATATCTCTGATAAACTATTTTTTTTTTTTTTTTACATCAATTAATTGGTAAATGTATTTACATGGCAGCAGGCTAGATTCATTGGAGACTCAGTTCCTCCAGTGATGGCTATCATTGCACGAGTTGTGAGAGTTGATCGCAAGTTGTTGGGGTACTAGTTTTTTGCTTACCTGGACAGGCCCACCTCAAGAGTGCAGATCATTGTGGTCTCCATTGCAGTGAAGGACAACTGGAAGATGTGTGCAGATGGCATTCTACCGAGCAGGCACAAAGCGGCTGTAAGAAATTTGATGAAATGGGTTTAGGTTTCGGGTTACCCATTTTTGTTATGTCAAGGGAATACAATCTTGCTCCTGGATGGCCAGTGTTGTGTAGAGTTTAGCTTCAACCTGCATAAAAAAACAATTGTGTTTAGTAATACTCTTTAAGTGGGATTGGAGCCAAACTCTACAGGATAGTGGCCAGGACTGGACAATCTATCACTCTCTATCTAGGCAAGGATTGCCTGGGGTGAAGAGTGCCAACAATATGCAATTTCCATTAACGCAGGGATTGGCCAACATGGTTCAAGTCCTATGGCATATCTCAAAGTGAAGTATGAGAAGGTGCCCAGAATTATTATCACCTATGCCAAGAGGTTTGGTTACTCTTCATTTCACAAAGGTTCCACTTAAAAATTGCCAAAAAATAAACACATTTTTTATTTTTATTTTGGTAACACTTTATTTTACGACCCGCAAACAACTGTGTAAGTACACTGAAATTACGGTGTACGTTTCTATAATTATAGTGTACTTCCGTGTATAGGTATAAGGGAACAATATGTTAAGTTTTGGGTAATAAGGGGGTAACAAGCACCACTTTAATTTACAGCCCGCAGGAGTTACACTTACCCAGTAACTATGCAGAACAAGGGTGTATCAAGCACCACTTTAATTTACAGCTCGCAGGAGTTACACTTACCCTGTAACTACACAGAACAAGGGGGTAACAAACGCTGCTTACTATGTAGCAATACAAATCAACACTAGCTGCACTGTAATAATTACAGAGAAAGGTACTGTTATAAAAAAAAAGACAAAAAAAAAGTTTTAATTACACAATATATTTTCCCTGGCATTTAAGTCTCATTGCAATTCAATGGGATAAGGTAAGTACTAATTACAACATGGTAAGGTCTAAATTAAAATCATAGCAAAAACAAATTATTTTGACTTAACATTGAGTAATCTAGTAAGAAAAGCCAATAAATTTTTATATATATATATATTATTATATATTTATATATATATATATATATGTGTGTGTGTGTGTGTGTGTGTGTGTGTGTGTGTGTGTGTGTGTGTGTGTGTGTGTGTTTAATTTTTAACCCACAGATGTCAAAATTACCCTGTAACATTGCATAAGAACATATTTTGCCAGAAATGTGATATGTTTTATAAACAACAGATGTACATTTTTGTCCTGGAATAGATTAACAGAATAGGTACCTGTTATTTTTAACTAATTAAATAATTTGCTTGTATATCTACTTGTTACCCCTTTATTACCCCAAACTTAACATATTGTTCCCTTACCTACACGGAAGTACCCTACAATTACAGAAACGTACACCGTAATTTCAGTGTACTTACAAAGTTACTTGCAGGTTGTATATCTGTTTGTTACCCCTTTATTACCCCAAACTTAACATATTGTTCCCTTACCTACACGGAAGTACACTAAAATTACAGAAACGTAAATCGTAATTTCAGTGTACTTACACAGTTGTTTGCGGGTCGTAAAATAAAGTTTTACCTTTATTTTCTATTCAAGTTTGGCTGAATACATTCCTGGTGCAGCTCAAATGACGGGATTGGCCATTAGCTATGAAAAAAACTCAGAGAGACAGATTGAACTGTTCATACTTGTCCCAACTGAAAGGGCCCTGGACGTCATTATTAAGACCCCAAAGGTGAGCAACAATCCAAAGATTGGTTTACTATGCCTTTTTTAAAAGCAATTTATGAAATTTATCAATTTGCAGATGACCACGTCGAAGTCAAACTTGGTTCTTCCAATCGCTTTGCCTTTTGAGGCTGTCCAGGCCTATCCAGAAGAAGATGTCATGAACATAATTCAAAACCTTTATACAGAGGCTAGTTCAGGTTAGTAAAGTGTAATAAGTGGCCTTTCGTTTTTTGTAAATTGATTTTTTTTTTTTTTTTTCACAAAATGTTTTTTTTTTCTCACTGTTTAGCTAAATGCAGTGTGGTCAGAAAGAGCTTGGCTACGTTTAACCGTAGGGTGTACAACTATGAAATTCCTCTGTCCTGCTACCAAGTCTTAGTTCAAGACTGCACTTCAGAACATAAATTCGTAGTTCTAATGAAAAAAGAGAATGTCTTTGAGCATGAAGACTTAAACATTAAGGTGTCAGACATGTAAGTCCAGCTTACTGATATTACTAGTTCCATTATACAAATGCAACCTCACTGCAATATTAAATGTTTCCTTCCACAACAGTGATGTTGACATATACCACCAGGAGAGTGCAGTGAAGGTTAAAGTGAATGGAATTGATGTGCCAACCAAGAATATTTCATACCAGCACCCAACAGGTTGAAGTTTCCTCCACATTAAGTTTGTTGCTTGCATTGGCAATTACATTTTTAGACTTGACATGCATTTAGAAAAAAAAAAGGATTTCAAATGCATTTTATGCAATTAAATATAACGTTTAATGGGATGCTGGTTAATGCCTTGGGAAGGAAGTCTTGGTGTGTTCTACTGTACATTTATTAGGCTTTTTTATGTTTATGTAGGAACCATACGAATTGAACAGAAAGGTCAAGGTGTTGCTCTCTATGCACCAGGCCATGGTCTTCAAGAGGTCTATTATTCCTCTGACCAGTGGAAGGTAAGACATAACTTGACAGACCAGAAAATGGGGTCATTTTATGAAACTGTTGATTTTTTTTCAATCTGACATTTAAGATGTTGTCTTGTGTTCCCCTGTGTTGTGTTTTTTTCTGTTGCTATTGTTTCTGTGTTCACTGCCTATATTCAGTTCCAGTGTTAGGTTTTGTCGACTTTTATAGTCCTTTTGTTGATTGGTTCACCTGTTCATTAGTCTTGATTGTTCCGAGGTGAGTCTTGTTATTTTGTTAAACCATATGTATTTATACCTATATACCTGTGTTTTTCATAACTTCAATCAGCTGTTTCTCTGTAGCAATGGAATAATAAACAATAATTTAATTACAACTACAAATGTTGCGGGTAATGTAATATATGAATGAATAATAGCCTATAATGAACCTTTGTGCCAAAAGGGTCCTTTCTTGTCTTTATAGAACCTTTTTTTAGCATAAAAGGTTCTTTGGAATTGAGTAAAGAAGCCAATGCTTCATATATAAAACCCCAATGAACCCTTTTTTCTAAGAGTTTGCAAGACAGATGGTTATTACCATCCATTGTAAGATAAATACAAGTTTCCCCAATTTTGCAGATTTATGTTGCAGACTGGATGAAGGGACAGACATGTGGCCTATGTGGAAAGGCTGATGGAGCGATCAGACAGGAGCACACTACGCCCAGTGGATACCTGACCGAGAGCTCAGTCAGCTTTGCTCACTCATGGGTGCTTCCTGCTGAGAGCTGCCGTGATGCCAGCCGTAAGATTTGTCTGATGCTGTGCATTACAACAATATCACATGTTTGAAAGACATAATATATATATATATATATTTCCCATTTTTTTGTTATATTTTATATTCACATGATATATTATATTAATTTATTTATCAGAATGCCACATGAAACTTGAATCTGTGAAGTTGGAGAAGCAAGTGATTTTGAATGGACAGGAATCCATCTGCCGGGCTGTGCACCAATCAGAACCATCCCTGTCACTATTGGATACCACTGCCTGTCCACTGGTAAGTGATTTTATTACTTGTTTGAAGATTGATATGACTCAATCCATTGCATTGAAAAAGCAGATTTTACATCCTAAAATTAAGCGCTGACATTATAATATTATCATGAACTAACATGATACAAGGTAAATGGACTGCATTTACATAGCGCTTTCATAGACCTAATGGTCACCAAAGCGCTTTACATTATTGCCTCACATTCACCCATTCATACACTCATTCATACACTAATGGCGGTGTCAGCCCATATGAATGGGAAAATATAACATTTTGGTTTCTAAATGTCACTTCCATTTTTATATCCTGTGTTACAGACTCCAACCTCAACATGTTTGATGGAATCTATGAGAAGAGTGTGGACTTGAGAGAGACTACAGATGCTCATGTGGCCTGTCGCTGCTCTGAGCAGTGTGCTTAAACCCAATTCTTGGCTCAGCAGAACTTAATGGAACATTTTTGAAGCTACTGTAAAATAATGCCTTAATTTCAATAAATCTGAATGAGCATTCTCAAAATTTGTCTCCTGTCAACTGCTTTTTTCTTTATTTAACAACTGGAGCTCTACCTCGAATTGTTGCCTATACTTCTGCTGTAGCAACGATAGATACTGGGTGGGAGGTTAGATACAATGGGGTTTTCAATGACAGATAGTTATGATATTTTAAGATGAATTAAAATAAAACATTAGGGGCTTACACTATCAGATACCGAATATTAAGACATCCACTTGCACAGGATATAAATGTCTGAATAATTTGTAGAATTGTGGAAAATCCTTGGATACGGTATCATCTAAATGAGCAGGTTCTCCTAATTACTGACCATTCCCTAGTTGCACGTGGCTGCCATTTTGGATTTCTGATCTGCGAGTGTGCGACTGGACACTTCCGGTTTCACTTCACACCGGTATAGAGCCGCAGAAAGACGAAAATTATCTCTTATAGTTGTTTATAGAATGAACTATATCATTTAAAATACTACTGAGATATATATTGCTATCACACGAGCAAATGGCAATTAAATGCATGGATGCAAAGTCAGATTAATGAATGAAATACAACTGTTCACGAACAGAAGATTGTCTTGGTCTCATGCATCATGTACACAATGAGAATTATGCCTTCTGTAAATATAGAGTTACAACTACGATTTTATTTGATTATATCAGCAGACCTGATTTTGCGGTACACGAGAGAGAGAGATTGCTATTATTACTAGGTAAATATTGATTTTATTTAATTTTACATCAATTTAGTTTACAATGCCTTTAAATGCCAATCCCAATGCATCTTTTTCATTATCTATTCAGTATATTAAAATAACCAACTATTGGTACTTTTTCTACAGCCAATACCATTTCTGATAAAATCTTTATGGTGCCCTGGTGGCCAGCATGAATTCTCAAATGTGATTTATTGTTTACACTATATAATTTTACATTAAGCACCAACACTTCAAAAGAAGTATATATAAAACTAGATGTATCTTTTGAAAATATTACTATAAATTAACGATACACCTCCCCCATTTGCCTTACGGATGAGGCTCATGTTTATGACTGTAATCTTGTGGGGTTGACTCATTTAAAGGAATGTAACCAATTGGTTTTAACCATGTTTTTGCCAAACACAGCACATTTAGGTTATAATCTGAAATCATATCATTAACTATGAGCGCTTTTGAATTAAGGGACTGAATATTCAGCAACCCTAGGTTCGTCGTTTGCTCATCTTTATTAGATCTGTTTTTATTTGTTGAACATCAATTACATTTTTAACCTTTGATGGGTTTGGTTGTTGATGAGGGAGAAGGTTGTTGATTGTGGCCTATGAAATGTTGGTGCACTCCTCTTCAATGGCTGAGCGAATTAGCTGGATATTTGCAGGACCTGGAACACTCCGATCCAAAGCATCCCAAACATGCTCAATGGGTGACATGTTCGGTGAATATGGCCATGTAAGAACTGGGTTTTCAGCTTCCAGGAATTGTGAACAGATCCTTGCATCATGGGGCCGTTCATTATCATTCTGCAACATGAAGTGATGGTCTTGGATGAATGGCACAACAATGGGCCTCAGGATCTCGTCATGGTATCTCTGTGCTCAAAATGCCATCAATAAAATGCACCTGCGTTCATTTTCCAGAACATATGCCTGCCCATACCATAATCCTACCGCCACCAGGGGCCACTCAATCCAGAATGTTGACATCAGCAAACCGCTCACCCACACAACGTCATACACACTGTCTGCCATCTGCCCTGTACAGTCAAAATTCATCCGTGAAGAGAACACTTCTCCAAAGTGGCAGATGCCATACAATCTGAGCATTTGCCCACTTGCCGTTGGTTACGATGACGAACTGCAGTCAGGTCAAAACCCAGATGAGGATGACGAGCATGCAGATGCTTGACGAACATACTTCCCTGAGATGGTTTCTGACAGGTTGCGCAGAAATTCTTTGGTTATGCAAACTGATTGTTGCAGCAGCTGGTGGCTGGTCTCGGTCTTGGTCTTGGAGGTTAAGAAGCTAGATGTAGAGGTCCTGGGCTGGTGTAGTTACACGGGGTCAGTGGTCGCGAGGCCGGTTGGATGTACTGCCAAATTCTCTGAAACGCCTTTGGCGATGACTTATGGTAGAGAAATGAACATTCAATTCATGGGCAACAGCTATGGTGGACATTCCTGCAGTCAGCATAAATGAATAGGTTTGGGATGCTCTGGATAAGTGTATACGACAGCGTATTCCAGGTCCTGCCAATGCCCAGCAACTTCATACAGCCATTGAAAAGGAATGGGCCAACATTCCATTGGCCACAATCAAGAACATTTTTTCTTTTTCTTTTTTTCGGAAACAATGTTTTAATCCACACAGCTTTAAATATTTCATCAGGAGTGGAATAAAGTCAACCAAAAGCAATGTGACTGACTGATAGGACGCATGAAAGCTTTGAAAGCGAGATTGAAAATCAGGCTTATTCCAGTAAATGTTGATTTCTTAACTAAACTTGATTTCTTCCTAAGTTTAAATGGATTTGTGTTTAAAAACTAATATAAACTTGTTTTCTCTGCATTATTTCGTTATTTTCAGCAAATAAATGCTCTAAGTTAATATATTTATATTTGATCTTTGTAAGAAATGTTGTCCGTAGTTTGTAGAATAAATCAAAAATATAAATTTTACTCAAACAGATACATTTACTCTAGATATAGATAACTTTTCCTGATCAACTTTATAATGGAGACAAATACAAAATTGACATTGGTCATTGCTCTTGAGGGTGACATAACAGGCCAGGGTAACCTAACCTCTAACAGATATTGATGTTCAGATAGGTTGACCAAACAGGCGTGTTGTGCTTAAAGATATCTGTTAATAATTCATTTAAAAAATAATACTTGGTCAGCAATAAACTAATATAAAAGATCTGATTTTCTGAGTCACGCTTCACAAACCATCAGCCATGAGAGCTGTTGTGCTTGCCCTGACTGTAGCCCTTGTGGGTAAGTTTATGTTTTTGTTTACTGTATTTCTTTTCTTAAAAGATTTGTCTTTAAGAAAGTAAGTTAGAACGTCTTAAAAATAAAATTTGTTAAATTAAGTAATTTTCAATGCATGTTTTCTCATTTGTTTCTTTTAGCATGTCAACAGATCAACCTTGGTAAGTAAAAAAAATTTAATTTAGTAATTTGTAAATAGGTATGCATAATTGCTTAAACTCAACCAACGAGATACTCTACCATTTTCAGTTCCTGAGTTTGCCCCTGATAAGACCTATGTGTACAAGTATGAGGCTCTGCTCTTGGGTGGTCTTCCCCAAGAAGGTCTGGCCAGAGCAGGAATAAAAGTCAGCAGCAAGGTTCACCTCAGTGCCGTGACAGAGAACACCTTCCTGATGAAGGTGATGACCATTACCAACAGTAAAGAAAAACTAAAACTGCGTTAGCAAGCATTGACTGTTAAAAGCAACAATTCCCTTGTTTAAGTGAAAATGTTCCTTTTCAGCTCATGGATCCTCTACTCCACGAGTATGCTGGCATTTGGCCCAAGGATCCATTTGTTCCTGCCACTAAGCTTACCTCAGCTCTGGCTGCTCAGCTTCAGATTCCCATCAAGTTTGAGTATGCTAATGGTGTGGTTGGAAAGGTATTCGCCCCTGCAGGAGTCTCCCCTACAGTACTGAATCTGCACAGAGGAATCCTCAACATCCTTCAGCTCAACCTCAAGAAGACCCAGAACATCTATGAGCTGCAAGAGGTAAGAAAGTGATCCTAGTACGTTTTTGATCAATTTGAGGTCTGCAACCTAATTTTTTTACTTGTCCTTCAAGGCTGGAGTTCAGGGAGTGTGCAGGACCCACTACGCCATCAATGAGGATACAAAGGCCAACCACATTATTGTCACCAAGTCTAAGGATCTGAACCAGTGTCAGGAGAGAATCATGAAGGACGTTGGTTTGGCGTACACTGAGAGGTGTGCCGAATGCACAGAGGTAATGAAAAAAAAACACCAAGGACTTGAAATAATTACTCAATATAATGAAAATGCCAAGAGTAAAGTGATCACATACCTTTCTCCCAACAGAGGGTCAAGAGTCTGATTGAAACTGCATCTTACAACTACATCATGAAACCATCTGCCGCCGGTGTACTGATCGCTGAAGCCACAGTTGAGGAAGTGCATCAGTTTTCACCCTTCAATGAGATCCATGGTGCTGCCCAGATGGAAGCAAAGTAAGATGGATCCTCTGTGAGATTTCCCTTTAAAATTGAAGTTGTAAAATGAATGACTAATAATTAAATAAAATAAAAAAAATCCAGACAAACCTTGGCTTTTGTTGAGATGGAGAAGACGCCTGTTGTTCCAATCAAAGCTGATTACTTGGCCCGTGGATCCTTGCAGTACGAGTTTTCAACAGAAATTCTTCAGACCCCCATTCAACTCATGAAGATCAGTGATGCACCCGCTCAGGTATAATTCATTACTTAACATATTGAAAAGTCTCCAAGTCAAATCCTTTGATCCATGATCAAGTGAGTGTTGCCCTTACTCTCTCTAGATTATCGAGGTCTTAAAGCACATTGTTGAAAACAATGTGGCCATGGTCCATGATGATGCACCACAGAAGTTTGTTGAACTCATCCAGCTCCTGCGTGCTGCCACCTTGGAGAATACTGAGGCTATCTGGGCTCAGTTCAAAGACAAACCAGTTTACAGGTACAATGTGTGAGCAATAAGTTCATAGCAATGTAGTTCAAGAACAAATTTTTGTTATGAATATATTTTGAAAACAATTAATTTGTTGTTTAGGCGCTGGCTTCTGGATGCTCTTCCTGCTGTTGGCACACCAGTCATTGTAAAATTCATCAAGGAGAAGTTTCTGGCTGGTGATCTTACCATTCCTGAGTTCATTCAGGCTCTTGTGGTTGCTCTGCAAATGGTCACTGCTGATTTGGAGACCATCCAGTTGACAGCTGTGGGTACATCTTATTATCCTCAAAGTGCTGTTCTTTAAATCTTACCAGAATAAAATTAATCATTTCTGTATGTTGCTGAACAGAGTTTGGCTATGCATGAGAAAATCGCCACAATCCCAGCTCTGCGTGAAGTCGTCATGCTTGGATATGGCTCCATGATTGCCAAACACTGTGTTGCAGTTCCCACTTGCCCGGCCGAGCTCCTCAGGGTAAACACCTCAAGACATCCATACATTTCTGTCATGGACCTACTATAATATTTTACATTTGTCTAACTGTATGTGCCTCAAACTCCTCAGCCCATCCATGATATTGCTGCAGATGCCATTTCTAAGAATGACATTCCTGAAATCACTTTGGCTCTGAAAGTTTTGGGCAATGCTGGTCACCCTGCTAGTCTTAAAACCATCATGAAGCTCCTACCTGGACTGAGAACTGCAGCTACTTCTCTGCCTCTTAAAGTCCAGGTTGATGCCATCTTGGCTCTGAGGAACATTGCCAAGAAAGAGCACAAACTGGTCAGTGTCAGACATTGTAGGAATCAGTTATTTTAAAGATTACAATTCAATGGTTCATTCAATAATATACTAACCTTGTTTTCTGCCTCAGGTTCAGCCAGTGGCCCTGCAACTTGTATTGGACAGGGCTCTCCATCCTGAAGTGCGTATGGTTGCTTATATTGTGTTGTTTGAGGCCAAGCCCTCAGTGGCTCTCGTCTCCAATCTTGCTGGTGCTTTGAAGACTGAGACGAACATGCATGTTGCGAGCTTTGCCTATTCCCACATCAAGTCCTTAACCAGAAACACTGCACCTGATATGGCATCTGTGTAAGAACAACATTTCTCACGTATTTTACTTCATCACACGAGCACAAGTCAGAGGTAATTGAGGTTGTCTATTTCAGTGCGGGTGCAGCTAATGTTGCCATCAAGCTCATGAGTCGTAAACTGGACAGGCTTAGCTTCCGTTTCAGTAGAGCCATTCAGCTGGACTTCTATCATAGTGAGTCTTGCCATTTTTATAAGAAAGCTAAAAAACAAACAGTGTCTTGGGTTTTTCTTAAAATGTGTTAAATTCTTCTGACACATTCAATGTATTCTTACCTCTGTTCCTGTGCAGCTCCTCTTATGATTGGAGCTGCTGGTAGTGCCTACATGATCAATGATGCCGCCACCATCCTGCCCAGAGCTGTTGTAGCTAAAGCACGTGCTTACCTGGCTGGAGCTGCTGCTGATGTTCTTGAGGTTTGACAACCAATACTTAAAAAAAAAAAGATTCATGCTTCTAAAATATTTCCAGTCTTCAATCAATTGATCCTTTCAAACAGATCGGTGTGAGAACTGAAGGAATCCAGGAGGCTCTTCTGAAATCTCCTGCTGCAGATGAAAGTGTTGACCGTATCACAAAGATCAAGCGCACCCTGAGAGCTGTAAGTTTCCGTGTCCAGTGTACAGTACAATTGTGTACTTTTAAGTAATTTTATAAGCATGACATAGGCATTTGTAAATGAGTTCTCTGTTTTCACTCCTCAAGCTCACAAACTGGAAGGACTTTCCAACCAATCAGCCATTGGCTTCAGCCTATATCAAATTATTTGGACAAGAAGCGGCTTATATCAACATTGACAAGACCATCATTGAAGAAGCAATACCGGTACTGTGCTGTACTTTTTATCTTCTCTCTCATGAATATATATTTTTTGTGATCTGTATCAAAAAAAATTCTCTCGATTAGAATAAAGTTTCTCATAAACACTATCCCCAGATGGCCACTGGACCCAAACCACGTGAACTGTTGAAGCGTGCCCTTAAAGCTTTGCAGGAAGGAGTTGCCTTCCAGTATGCCAAACCCCTGCTTGCATCTGAAGTGCGTCGTATCTTGCCAACAGCAGTTGGTTTGCCCATGGAGCTCAGTTTGTACACTGCTGCTGTCGCTGCTGCAAGTGTCAATGGTGTGTTTTTTTTTTTCTTAGAATGTTTTATCCTTTCCTTGGATATGAGGGAGTAATTTCAAAGTTTGATGTTGCTCTGTTCATCCTTCTAGTTAAGGCCACCATTACACCTCCTCTCCCCGAGGAGATTGAGACTATGACTCTTGAACAGCTCAAGAAAACTGATGTTCAACTCCAGGCTGAAGCTAGACCAAGGTAGACTTTTGAAGCTACATTCATGAAGATGAGATATAATATACTCGACAACAGTTTTACTAACAATCTCCCTTATTCTTATTTCAGTGTTGCTCTCCAGACCTTTGCTGTGATGGGAGTGAACACTGCCTTGATCCAAGCTGCTGTTATGGCAAGAGGAAAGATCCGTACTATTGCCCCAGGAAAAGTGTTTGCAAGAGCAGACATTCTCAAGGGCAACTACAAGGTGGAGGCTCTGCCTGTTGATCTTCCTGAACACATTGCTGATGTCAGGTGATGAAATATTAGTCAGAGCAGTGTAGCAAACATTCTGAATCAATGCTTAAACAATTCAAAAGATTTCTGAAAGTGAGATTCACCTTTTCTTTTCTTTTCTTTTTTGTTCCAACAGCTTTGAGACTCTTGCTGTGGTCAGAAACATTGCAGAGCCCAGCGCTGAGAGGATTGTTCCCTTAGTACCCAAGACTCCTGCTGATTATTTGGTAAATTTTAAACACACACATGATGGATGTGTTAGTATTATGAACATTCATTTGCTTTAAGTTTTAAAACAGCAAGGCATAACATATTAAATTATTCTTTTCAGTCCTCTGAAACACAAGATGAGAATTCTGTGAGAGCTGCTGCTCCATTTCAAAAGACTCTCTGTCTTGCTGTCCCATACATTGAAATCAAGGGGTGCGTTGAGGTGCACTCTCAAAACGCTGCTTTTATCAGAAATTCTCCTCTCTTCTACATAATTGGACAGCACTCAGCTCGTGCTGCACTGTCAAGAGGTATTCATTCAGGAAAGATTACATTGATTAAAACCAAATGTTTTCAGCCAAAATTATAATTATCATCCTGGCTTTAGCTGAAGGTCCTGCAGTTGAAAGACTGGAGCTTGAAGTCCAAGTTGGTCCTAGAGCTGCTGAGAGACTCCTTAAGCAAATCAGCCTCATTGATGAGGAGACTCCAGAAGGAAAGGCCTTCCTGTTGAAACTGAGGGAAATCCTGGAGACTGAAGACAAAAATGCGCCTGTCTCTTCAGAAAGCAGCAGTAGCAGCCGCAGGAGCCGCAGCAGTAGCAGCAGCAGCAGCAGTTCAAGCTCATCCATGTCCAGCTCTCGTATAAGTAGGGTGAGGACGAAATGTAGCGTGTTGGTTAGGTAGCCAATATCTGTGTTATAAATATATTTTTTCACTGAATCATTTTATGTGGATTTTCAGACTGCCATGGTCATGGTGCCCTTCAGGAAATTCCATAAAGATCGGGTAACTACTAGTAATACTATTTTTAATTTATTACTTTAGATTTTATTGATTACTTATAACAAAACTTATTTCTGCTTGCAGTTCATGGCACCCCATGGTGCTTCAAAGGCAGTAAGCAGTGGAAGCACTGCAGCTAGCTTTGAGGCTCTCCAGAAACAGGTGAATCAATTAGTGTCATTAATTGCATATAATCCAAAGGTGACATTTTGTAAATTCCACTTAAATTGATTATTGTTTATGATTTCAGGCTAAGTTCCTCGGAGATGCTCTTCCACCTGTTTTTGCTGTCATTGCCCGTGCTGTGAGAGTTGACCACAAGCTGCTGGGTTACCAACTTGCTGCATACTTTGACAAGCCAACAGCAAGAGTGCAGCTCATTGTTTCCTCCATCGCTGAAAATGACAATCTGAAGATCTGTGCTGATGGTGCCCTGCTGAGCAAGCACAAAGTCACTGTAAGACTGGAACTATTATCAGAAATTAATTTCTCAAGTGAAATAATTTACATCAATACCATCCTTTGAACACAAATGTCCTTCAGGCCAAGGTTGCTTGGGGTCAAGAATGCCAACAGTATGCAGTCACTGCTAAAGCTGAAGCCGGTGTCCTGGGCGAATTCCCTGCTGCACGTCTAGAGCTGGAATGGGAGAGGCTGCCAATAATGGTCACCACATACGCCAAAAAGTAATGTTCAGTAACCCTAAATGACAAATGTATTGTAGAGTTTAGAAAATGGCCCTGGTTTAATCTACTCTTCTTTGTTCATCCCTTCCCAATTAGGCTGTCTAAGCACATTCCTATGGCGGCTAACCAGATGGGCTTTAGACTTGAAAGAGCGACGAACAGTGAGAAAGAGATTGAACTGACTGCAGCCTTGCCAACTCAGAGATCCTTGAATGTCATTGCTAGGATTCCACAGGTGAAATAGTTTTCTGTTAAATTATGACTCTCACAGAGATATAAGAAAATACAACTAATCATTTTTCTTCCTCCTGCTCTAGATGACACTGTCAAGGATGGATATTCGCCTCCCTGTCGCTGTTCCCATTAATGCAGACGGAACTTTTTCCATTCATATCGATGAGGACATTCTCTCCTGGATCCAGAAACATATCAAGGAAGAATAAGACTTTCCGTTTTAAATTTTCACATTCAGTTTAATTGAACTTAATCTTGTACATGCAATGTAATGCAATCTAATGCTAATAAATACCCTGCAAGTGTCAGAATTGTGTGAACTGTTTTTATTTTACAATCGTACTTACAAAAGTATATATTTTTTACACTGACCGAGAGGGGACATGTTCGCTTTGCATATTTTGTCGTGTTCATGACATATTAATTTGTGGAAATGTGATGTCGTGACCAAAAGATAATTGTGTCGAGTAACAACAACATTTGTATGTTCTGGCCACATGATGCGAAGTCGTGGTTTTAAGATCCTATGTCGAGGGAATAACGTATCTTTCTTGTGGCCATGAATTCTTATGTTGAGGGGGTGGATTTTGGAATCCACTGCTGTTTATATATATTCTTTTTTTTAAAGTCTTATTTTTCATAAATTTCCCTTTAATTGTATGCCGCTTTCTCCTCTGTCATTTGAACGACCGGTTGATTTCCTGAGTCTATGAAACCACTCCATCAGAAACAGGCAGTGGGCTCAGATTGGTTAGTTTGGGCCGGTGTGTTGTGATTGGCTAAGGGAGGGTTAATGTATGGGTTAGTTACATATAAAACCCGTTGTAGCCCCATTTGAGACATTTTTGTAGGCATTAAACTTCCTGATTTTAAAAAGACGATATCTCTGCTTACATTGAACTTTCAGTGCTGTAACTTTGCAGATACTGTTCATGCACCAACAGCAACATTACACACTATTTAAAATGAAAAAAGTGAAATTCCAATCAACTTCCACTTTAATCAATATTTTTCCTTCTAAACATCACATGAGTTGGATGACTTCTATAGGCTTATTAGATTTGACCAAATCCAACCTGGGAAAAGCTGTGTGTCGGTGTTTGTGTTAGACCTTTTGCTTACAGGTTAAAGGGTTAGTTCACCCAAAAATGAAAATTAAGTCATTAATTACTCACCCCCATGCTGTACCAACCCCGTAAGACCTTCGTTCGTCTTCGGAACAGAAATGAAGATATTTTTGATTAAATTTGAGAGCTGTATAACTACCACATTGGCTGCCTAAGGGACTGCCTCTTGACGGCCCAGAAAGTCAATGAAGAAAATGTTTAAATATCCCAAGTGACTACCGTGGCTCAACTATATGTTTATCAAGCGACGAGAATACTTTTTATGCGAAAAAACAAACAAAAATAACGAGTTTATTCGACTATTTCTTTTCTTCCTTGTAGGCCAGAAACGAGACTTCCTTAGATTTCCACGACGCATGCGCGAGAATTGCGATCTGAAGCAGATCGCAAAGTCTCGTTTCTGGCCTACAAGGAAGAAAAGAAATAGTCGAATAAACTCGTTATTTTTGTTTGTTTTTTCGCGTCGCTTGATAAACATAGTTGAGTCACGGTAGTCACTTGGGATATTTAAACATCTTCTTCATTGACTTTCTGGGCCGTCAAGAGGCAGTCTCTTAGGAGCCAATGTGGTAGTTATACAGCTCTCAAATTTAATCAAAAATATCTTCATTTGTGTTCCGAAGATGAACGAAGGTCTTACGGGGTTGGTACAGCATGGGGGTGAGTAATTAATGACTTAATTTTCATTTTTGGGTGAACTAACCCTTTAAGGTACCACTGGCATTATTGGAGATTGACTGAGTTTTTGTTCTGGACATGTCGGCACCTAGCAACCCAAACCTTCGACCTGGAAGGTCACGACATGCCTAAATTCAGGGTCCGAGTGTCAGCTACATAATCGATGGAGATAGGCCTCAGTCTATCTGTATATGTGTGGATAATTACAATGTTTATCTATTTCTTACCTTTGACCTGAAGCAAGGACATAGCTTAGACCTTGGTGTAGGGTATAATTGCTGTGATCTTTGTAATTGTAAGTGGGGCAACCTACAATCTCCTGTGTGAGTCTTGAAGCACACTTTTGTTGATGAAACTGCAAACTATCTTCAGTAAAACTTTTCTTAAATTTATTATAATTCTGACTCTGGGTCTTCATTCATCATATATCTGGTTCTGGGTCCTTGCATCAACTCTATTTCTTGTGGCCATATAACAAACCTGCGTGACCATAGCACCATGGGTATGTCAGAAATTGATATTGTTCATAAATGAATATTTTATTTAAAAGAAAGAAATAAAGTGCGGAAGAAATTATTATATAAACCTATATTATACTATATCATATTATATTGTGTGCTAGACAGGATTAAAATTAAGTTTATTAGCAAATTTTGTCACACAAATTTTGTATTAATGAAAACAGCAAGATTTCAAAGTGGCGTTGATGTTGAGCGTATTGTTACATCACTACTTGGTATGATAAATTCAGAGAAGGTGCAATGTGAAAAATTAATTGGTGTTTTTTTTTTCAGAAATTACTAAGTATTAACTAACTAGTATTAAGTGTTTTATTAATGTGTGTGTGTGTGTGTATCCATATGTAAACGTATTTACACACATGAAAAAAAATGAATATAAATGACTTCATATTCAAGCTCTCATAAAACATTTAACCTAAAACATCCCACAAAACACAGATCTCGAGGCCAGCGCTTCCATGGAGCAAACTGAGATGGGAGTGTATGTCATTCAAAATGATGGTGCGTGTGCTGGAGATGACCCAGAGAACATCAGTGTCCTGGTCGAAGGTGTGGATTGCGAAATATTGGGGAGGCATGTGCTTTGTTATTTGTACTAATATACTGTCTGAATCTGAGCTACCCACCAGACCTCAAATGCACTTTTGAAGTGATGCAGAAGATTCTCTTGAATGTACATGGGCAGAGCTTCTCTAAAGCACAATAACCAAAAACAAGGTCAAGGGAAAAAAAATGCTTAAAGTAGAGGTCTACAAGGCAGATATTGTTTTTTGTTAATTAATTTTTGCTTTTCTTTCAAAAGTTCAAACTTTTAGTTTGCTCAATGTATGCGGACTTGACAGTCATTCACAAATACTGAGATACTAAACATACACGACACGTATGTCTACACCGTTAAATGTCCGAGCGAAACGAAGCAAAATGTTGATCTACATCTTGAGAGCGATATTTTTTTTTTCTTAGGATGGTAGGGGGAGACTCATAAATCGTATTAACCCCAGTGACGGGTAGGTTTAGGGACAGGGTTGGGGTAGGTCATATATTTATTTATACAGTAATGTAACGTTAAGTCAATGGCGTTCATAAACACGCTGAAAAACGATCATGCGTGTTGATAGCACGCCAAAAATGGAAATACGAATTACATGAGGAAGATATGGAAATGCCATTTCATGAGATCAGGCAAAATGTTCCATAAATAAATTTTGGAATTTGCATGTTGTCTTTTTGTTTGCCTGTTTTGTCATAAACAATGGCCCTCATTTTTGCGAAGAAACGGGCGTGTATTTTGGCGTAAGATTATGCTTACACTCCTCTCACTGCCAGATTTATGAAGCTGTGCGAACCTTTGAAATCCAGGTGTATGCAATACCTGCCCTTGATAAATCCCGCGGCCGAAAATGATCGTCATTAGAATAATACGCCCTAAAATATTCAAGTCTCCGCTCCCCCCACGCCCTCATTTTACACTATGGACACACAGAAGACGGCAAAGAAAAGAAACTTCTCAGACGTGGAGCCGAAATGACCTATCACAATGCATTATTTTACAGCACGTCTTTTGAAATGACTTGAGCATTTAATTTCGAATCACGTCACATGTATAATAGTGACGATGATGATGTGATGTGAAGTACCATTCATTCACATTAATAATTGCATGACAATTTGTAATATTCTTATTATTATTATGATTTGTATTAATGACGCTTATTGTTATTTAGAAGAAGGATGTCGTTATTATTATTTGTAATATTATTATCATTTAAAAGAAGAAGAATGTATTTTTTATTATTTTGTCAGTCTGAATTATTTTTTGGTCATTGAAAGCCTTTCATTACCGAACCGTGCGCATGCTGGGGATAATCCTGAAACGTCAGGGTAAAGCGCACAGGCTAGCAACTGAAGGAATACATATGCTTACAAATCAAATGCTTTGGTAAAGTCACACAAATTAAACATTGAAGTCCACATTGCACAAAAATAAACACTGAAATTTATAAGTACTATGCTGTTTTTTTGTTTGTTTATTTTGAATTTTTTTTACAGTGGGTCATAATATATCATATCTTTTAGTTTGTCAGTGCGTTTTGTGGTGTTAGGACTTTTTCTGCGCATTTCCTCACTAACTCAAAACGTGCGTACACCACCTCCTGAGCTGGTGTAGGATTTGAGCGTGCCGTACGCCAACGTCCATATTGATAAATCTCAAAGTCACCGTGGTTTTACGCAAGGTGTACGCTGAAAATTTGGTGTACGCACTTTTGATAAAAGAGGGCGTGACATAACGGCCAGATTCAACACTGTTTTGGGTGTTATTCAATAAAATGTAAGTTTCTGTGTGTTCTTTAAACCAGTTATGTAGAATGGCCCGAATACATAGACTAAACAAAATAATAAACGCAACACTTTTGTTTTTACCCCCATTTTTGAGCTGAACTCAAAGATCTAAGACTTTTTCTATGTACACAAAAGGCACATTTCTCAAAAATATGGTTCACAAATCTGTCTAAATCTGTGTTAGTGAGCACTTCTCCTTTGCAGAGATCATCCATCCACCTCACATGTGTGGCATATCAAGATGCTGATTAAACAGCATGATCATTGCACAGGTGTGCCTTAGGCCGGCCACAAAAAGGCCACTCTAAAATGTGCAGTTTTATCACAAAGCACAATGCCACAGATGCCGCAAGTATGAGGGAGCGTGCAATTGGCATGCTGACTGCAGGAATGTCCACCAGAGCTGGTGCCGGTGAATTGAATGATAATTTCTCTACAATAAACAAGCCTCCAAAGGCAATTCAGAGAATTTGGCGTATATCCAACCAGCCTCACAACCGAAGACCATGTGTAACTACACCAGAGCTGGACAGTAACGGATTAACATTTACTTGAGTACAGTACTTAAGTACAATTTTGAGGGATCTGTACTTTACTCGAGTATCATTTTTGGGGAGTACTCCCCAGATAGCAAACTGACATTGAATCAACGTGGAAATATGACATCGAAACAACGTTGATCTGACATTGTTTTGCTCATCGAATTAACGTTGAACCAACGTCAGACGCGTCATTCTTTCAAAACTAACGGAAAATCAACTTGAAATCAACGCGTTGTTTCAACGTTATGAAAGCAAACCAATTTTCGATTTTCATTTAGCTTTGAAGAATGCCGTGTCTGACGTTGGTTCAACGTTAATTCGATGAGCAAAATCAATGTTGTTTCAATGTCATGAGAGACGTCGGTTCCATGTTGATTCAATGTCAGTTTGCTGTCTGGGTCAAGTACTCAAGTACTTGAGGACTTTACTCAAGTACGTTTGAGAGGGAAATATTGTACTCTTCTTCATCTTCTTCTTCATCTACTCTTCCACCGTGAATATTCATTACTACTTAAAAAATAAAAATAAAAAATGGAAAAAGAAAAATCTCGGAAACCCTCAATTTGCTGTTTCCCTCTCAAACGTGATTGGATTGTCATTGCATGCTTGGGATGCTCTGGATCGGCACAACAGCGTGTTCCAGGTCCTTCCAATATCCAGCAACTTTGCACAGCCAATCAAGAGGAGTGCACCAACATTCCATAGGCCACAATCAACAACCTGATCAACTTTAAACGAAGGAGCCGTGTTGCACTGCGTGAGGAAGATGGTGATCACACCAGATACTGACTGGTTTTCTCCAATCCACACAGCTAGGCCAATCAAGTTGTGGATGAAGAACCACCAGATCAAGACCCTGTCATTGCCATCACAATCTCCAGAGCTGAAACCCACTAAAAACCTCTGGAATGTAAGCAAGAGGGTCACCAGCCATCTAATAAAGTCTTGCTTTAAATTTTTCACCAGGAGTGGATTAAAGTCACCCAACAGCAGTGTGACCGACTGACAGGGAGCATGGCAAGACCCATGAAAGCTGTGAATGGAAATCAGGCTTAGTCCACCAAATATTGATTTTTGAACTCACCTAAGTTAAAACAGAATTGTGTTGTTTAAAAGTGAATAAAAACTTGTTTTCTTTGCATTATTTGAGGACTGAAACAGAAAATATTTTTTCGTTATTATGACCAGTAGTCATTTTCTGCAAAATAAATGCTCTAAATTACTAAATTTCTATTTGAACTTTGCAAGAGATGTTGTCAGTAGTTATAAAAAAATATTAATTTTACTCAAACAGATTCATATAAATATCTGTTAATTTGCAGTGGGCTCATGATGAATTAGGCAAAGATAACTTTTGCTGATCAACTTTCTGGCAAATGAAGACAAATACAAAATTGACATTGGTCATTGCTCTTGAGGGTGACATGACATGACAGGGCAACCTAATCTCTAATTGATATGTTCAGATAGGTTGACCCAACAGTCTTTTTATGTTTAAAGACATTTGTCAATAATTCATTTAAAAATTAATACTTGGTCAGCAAAAAACTAATATAAAAGATCTGATTCTCCGAGTAGTTCTTCACAAACCATCAGCCATGAGAGCTGTTGTGCTTGCCCTGACTGTAGCCCTTGTGGGTAAGTTTTGTTTTCAAACTTAAGAAGTTCCTGTATCTTTTTTCGTAACATATTTATCTTTAAGAAAGTAAATTAGAACCTCTTAAAAATAAATTAGTTGAATTAAGTCATTTTCAAAGCATATTTTCTCATTTGTTTCTTTTAGCATGTCAACAGATCAACCTTGGTAAGTAACAAAATTGGGTAACACTTTAGAATACGGTTCCTTCGTTAATGAATAACTACACAAGAAGTAATGAGTAACACAATATTAACAATCTAGTAACTATTATTAACTAACAAGAAACTCTGATTAACGAACTAGTAAGTAATAGCGCACAGACGAAAGTGGTAGTTCACTATTAAGTAATCAATAACTACTATTTTTTTTAATACTTCCCAGAGAACTACTGAAAAAGTTTATTAATAATCTAGTAACTACTATTAACTAAAAGAAACTCTTTTTAACGAATTAGTAAGTAATAACTCACAGATGAAAGTGTTACTAGATACTTCTGTGGGAATTACTAATTATTTGGATTCTTATTATAAAGTGAAGATCATTGGAACTAACTAGTAATGACTCAAGTGTTACTAAAGACATTTTCTAAAAGTTACTAAAGTTCACAAAAAATCTCAAACATTTGCACAAATCATGACTAGATCATGTAGTAACACTTGAGTAATTACTAGTTAGTTCCAATGATCTTCACTTTATAATACGGATCCAAATAATTAGTAATTCCCACAGAAGTATCTAGTAACACTTTCATCTGTGAGTTATTACTTACTAATTCGTTAATAAGAGTTTCTTTAAGTTAATAGTAGTTACTAGATTATTAATAAATTTTTCAGTAGTTCTCTGGGAAGTATTAAAAAAAATAGTAGTTATTGATTACTGAATAGTGAACTACCACTTTCGTCTGTGCGCTATTACTTACTAGTTCGTTAATCAGAGTTTCTTGTTAGTTAATAATAGTTACTAGATTGTTAATATTGTGTTACTCATTAGTTCTTGTGTAGTTATTCATTAACGAAGGAACCGTATTCTAAAGTGTTACCCAAAATTGCAATTTGGTCATTTGTAAATACTAGTTCATTTACAACCGTTGCATAATTGCTTAAACTCAACCAACGCGATACTCTTCCATTTTCAGTTCCTGAGTTTGCCCCTGATAAGACCTATGTGTACAAGTATGAGGCTCTGCTCTTGGGTGGTCTTCCTCAAGAAGGCCTGGCCAGAGCAGGAATAAAAGTCAGCAGCAAGGTTCACCTCAGCGCCGTGACAGAGAACACCTTCCTGATGAAGGTAATGACCATTTCATTTTAGAAAAACTCAAACTGCGTTAGCAAGCATTGACTGTTAACCCTTTCGCACGTACAATCACACCGGTGTGATCAGTCTTGGCTGGTCCCTGGAGCATACAATCACACTGGTGTGATTAGAACGGTCAGTGCATCAAGTGATCAACTGCTAAATTCAAACGTGCTTTCGTGAGTTTAGCCAGAGACTGATGTGCTCATTGGAGTCATATATCACAACTATTCAGTGTTTTCAACCACATAATGTTTACTTTAGGTTTCAGACATTTAAATACACATTAGTACTGGCAAAATAATGATTTTGAGTTTGTAAAATATACACTGATGGAAGCGGCATAATAATCCTTTCCATTATAATATGACGACACATTTTATTCACATCAAATACACATTGTGTAAGTAGCCTTATATTTTTCCCTATTCTTCTCCCAGTTCACCGGCCACTTACTTTCATCTATTTCATAAGAAGTGGAGGAATTTATGTGTTGTAGATCCATCTGATCCAATTATCTGAACTGCGTCTACGGCACAAACTAACATGGCGGCGCCCATCGTGCATACAGCTCAAATTACGGAATATCAGTGTTTCATGCTATAGCTAATACATTTGTGAATATTTTAATAAAAAAAAAGAAAAATGACAAAAGCAGATTATCAATGATTCAGCACTGTGTTTTGGTTGCACTGTGTTACGTGACAAGCAATGACTGTTCTAAATAACAGTCGCCTGAAAAAGCTCACCTTGGGAGGTCAGTTATAATATTTTAAACTTATGTGTGAAAGGGTTAAAAGCAACAATTCCCTTGTTTAAAAGTGAAATTATTCCTTTTCAGCTCATGGATCCTCTACTCCACGAGTATGCTGGCATTTGGCCCAAGGATCCATTTGTTCCTGCCACTAAGCTCACCTCAGCTCTGGCTGCTCAGCTTCAGATTCCCATCAAGTTTGAGTATGCTAATGGTGTGGTTGGAAAGGTATTCGCCCCTGCAGGAGTCTCCCCTACAGTACTGAATCTGCACAGAGGAATCCTCAACATCCTTCAGCTCAACCTCAAGAAGACCCAGAACATCTATGAGCTGCAAGAGGTGAGAAAATGATCCTATTATGTTTTTGATCAATTTTGAGTTCTGCAATCTAATTCTTTGACTTGTCCTTCAAGGCTGGAGTTCAGGGAGTGTGCAGGACCCACTACGCCATCAATGAGGATACAAAGGCCAACCACATTATTGTCACCAAGTCTAAGGATCTGAACCAGTGTCAGGAGAGAATCATGAAGGACGTTGGTTTGGCGTACACTGAGAGGTGTGCCGAATGCACAGAGGTAATGAAGAAGACTAGAAAGAATTGAAATATTTCCTCAATATAATGAAAAAGCCTAGAGTCAAATGGCCACATACCTTTCTCCCAACAGAGGGTCAAGAGTCTGATTGAAACTGCATCTTACAACTACATCATGAAACCATCTGCCGCCGGTGTACTGATCGCTGAAGCCACAGTTGAGGAAGTGCATCAGTTTTCACCCTTCAATGAGATCCATGGTGCTGCCCAGATGGAAGCAAAGTAAGATTGATCCTCTGTGAGATTTCTCTTAAAATATGAAGTAACAATACTTCATTGTTAACATAAAAAATATATATATATTTTTTTTTCTTTTTCTTTCAGACAAACCTTGGCTTTTGTTGAGATGGAGAAGACGCCTGTTGTTGCAATCAAAGCTGATTACTTGGCTCGTGGATCCTTGCAGTACGAGTTATCAACTGAAATTCTTCAGACCCCCATTCAACTCATGAAGATCAGTGATGCACGCGCTCAGGTATAATTCATTACTTAACATCTTTAAAAGTCTCCAAGTCAAAGCTTTGGATCCATGAAGACGTCATCTGAGTGTTGCCCTTACTCTTTCTAGATTACTGAGGTCTTAAGGCACATTGTTGAAAACAATGTGGCCATGGTCCATGATGATGCACCACAGAAGTTTATTGAACTCATCCAGCTCCTGCGTGCTGCCACCTTGGAGAATACTGAGGCTATCTGGGCCCAGTTCAAGGACAAACCAGTTTACAGGTACAATACTTCAGCAATAAGTTAATATAAATATAGTTCAAGGGCATTTTTTATGAATATATTTTAAACAATGACTCGGTTAGGCGCTGGCTTCTGGATGCTCTTCCTGCTGTTGGCACACCAGTCATTGTAAAATTCATCAAGGAGAAGTTTCTGGCTGGTGATCTTACCATTCCTGAGTTCATTCAGGCTCTTGTGGTTGCTCTGCAAATGGTCACTGCTGATTTGGAGACCATCCAGTTGACAGCTGTGAGTACATCTTATTATCCTCAAAGTGCTGTTCTTTAAATCTTACCAGAATAAAATTAATCATTTCTGTATGTTGCTGAACAGAGTTTGGCTATGCATGAGAAAATCGCCACAATCCCAGCTCTGCGTGAAGTCGTCATGCTTGGATATGGCTCCATGATTGCCAAACACTGTGTTGCAGTTCCCACTTGCCCGGCCGAGCTCCTCAGGGTAAAACCCTCAAGACATCCATACATTTCTGTCATGGACATACTTTAATATTTTAGATTTGTAGATTTGTAACTGTATGTGCCTCAAACTCCTCAGCCCATCCATGATATTGCTGCAGAGGCCATTTCTAAGAATGACATTCCTGAAATCACTTTGGCTCTGAAAGTTTTGGGCAATGCTGGTCACCCTGCTAGTCTTAAAACCATCATGAAGCTCCTACCTGGACTGAGAACTGCAGCTACTTCTCTGCCTCTTAAAGTCCAGGTTGATGCCATCTTGGCTCTGAGGAACATTGCCAAGAAAGAGCACAAACTGGTCAGTGTCAGACACTGTAGGAATCAATTACTGTAAAGATTACAAACATTTTCATTCAACAATATACTAACCTTGTTTTCAGGTTCAGCCAGTGGCCCTGCAGCTTGTATTGGACAGGGCTCTCCATCCTGAAGTGCGAATGGTTGCTTGTATTGTGTTGTTTGAGTCCAAGCCCTCAGTGGCTCTCGTCTCCAATCTTGCTGGTGCTTTGAAGACTGAGACGAACATGCATGTTGCAAGCTTTGCCTATTCCCACATCAAGTCCTTGACCAGAATCACAGCACCTGATATGGCATCTGAGTAAGAATTACAAATATTTTTCCACATATTTAAATTTAACAGACAGAATTGAGCACAAGCCAGAGGTAATCATGATATTCTATTTCAGTGCGGGTGCAGCTAATGTTGCCATCAAGCTCATGAGTCGCAAACTGGACAGGCTTAGCTTCCGTTTCAGCAGAGCCATTCAGCTGGACTTCTATCACAGTGAGTCTTGCCATTTTTGAGCAACAACTCAATAAAAAATGGTTTCTTGGCTGTTTCTTAAAATGTAATTCTCCTGACACATTAAATGTATCCTTACCTCTGTCCCTGTGCAGCTCCTCTTATGATTGGAGCTGCTGGTAGTGCCTACATGATCAATGACGCCGCCACCATCCTGCCCAGAGCTGTTGTAGCTAAAGCACGTGCTTACCTGGCTGGAGCTGCTGCTGATGTTCTTGAGGTGGGAAAACCAAGACTTAAAAAAACTGATTCATTGTTTTAAAATATTTACAGTCTTTACTCAATTGATTCTTTCAAACAGATCGGTGTGAGAACTGAAGGAATCCAGGAGGCTCTTCTGAAATCTCCTGCTGCAGATGAAAGTGTTGACCGTATCACAAAGATCAAGCGCACCCTGAGAGCTGTAAGTTTTCATGTCCAGTGTACAGTATAATTGTGTACTTTTAAGTAATATTATAAACATGATATAGGCAAAATGTATATAACTTCTCTGTTTTAACTCCTCAAGCTCACAAACTGGAAGGCCTTTCCAACCAATCAGCCATTGGCTTCAGCCTATGTCAAATTATTTGGACAAGAAGTGGCTTATATCAACATTGACAAGACCATCATTGAACAAGCAATACCGGTACTGTGCTGTACTTTATATCTTCTCTCTCATTAATAGTTTTTTTTTTTTTGTGATCTGTCTCAAAAATAAATCCCACAATTAGAATAAAGTTTCTCATAAGCATTATCCTCAGATTGCCTCTGGACCCAAACCACGTGAACTGTTGAAGCGTGGCCTTAAAGCTTTGCAGGAAGGAGTTGCCTTCCAGTATGCCAAACCCCTGCTTGCATCTGAAGTGCGTCGTATCTTGCCAACAGCAGTTGGTTTGCCCATGGAGCTCAGTTTGTACACTGCTGCTGTTGCTGCTGCAAGTGTCAATGGTGTGTGTGTTTTTTTTTTTTCTTAGAATGTTTTATCCTTTCCTTGGATATGAGGGAGTAATTTCAAAGTTTGATGTTGCTCTGTTCATCCTTCTAGTTAAGGCCACCATTACACCTCCTCTCCCTGAGGAGATTGAGACTATGACTCTTGAACAGCTCAAGAAGACTGATGTTCAACTCCAGGCTGAAGCTAGACCAAGGTAGACTTTTGAAGCTACATTCATGAAGATGAGATATAATATACTCAACAACAGTTTTACTAACAATCTCCCTTATTCTTATTTCAGTGTTGCTCTCCAGACCTTTGCTGTGATGGGAGTGAACACTGCCTTGATCCAAGCTGCTGTTATGGCAAGAGGAAAGATCCGTACTATTGCCCCAGGAAAAGTGTTTGCAAGAGCAGACATTCTCAAGGGCAACTACAAGGTGGAGGCTCTGCCTGTTAATCTTCCTGAACACATTGCTGATGTCAGGTGATGAAATAGTAGTCAGAGCAGTGTAGCAAACATTCTGAAACAATGCTTAAACAATTCAAAAGATTTCTGAAAGTGAGATTCACCTTTTCTTTTCTTTTCTTTTTTCTCGTTCCAACAGCTTTGAGACTCTTGCTGTGGTCAGAAACATTGCAGAGCCCAGCACTGAGAGGATTGTTCCCTTAGTACCCGAAACTCCTGCTGATTATTTGGTAAATTTTGAACACACATGATGGATGTGTTAGTATTATGAACATTCGTTTGTTTTAATTTTTAAAACAGCAAGGCATAACATATTAAATTATTCTTTTCAGTCCTCTGAAACACAAGATGAGAATTCTGTGAGAGCTGCTGCTCCATTTCAAAAGACTCTCTGTCTTGCTGTCCCATACATTGAAATCAAGGGGTGCGTTGAAGTGCACTCTCACAACGCTGCTTTTATCAGAAATTCTCCTCTCTTCTACATAATTGGACAGCACTCAGCTCGTGCTGCACTGTCAAGAGGTATTCATTCAGGAAAGATTACATTGATTAAAACCAAATGTTTTCAGCCAAAATTATAATTATCATCCTGGCTTTAGCTGAAGGTCCTGCAGTTGAAAGACTGGAGCTTGAAGTCCAAGTTGGTCCTAGAGCTGCTGAGAGACTCCTTAAGCAAATCAGCCTCATTGATGAGGAGACTCCAGAAGGAAAGGCCTTCCTGCTGAAACTGAGGGAAATCCTGGAGACTGAAGACAAAAATGCGCCTGTCTCTTCTGAAAGCAGCAGTAGCAGCCGCAGGAGCCGCAGCAGTAGCAGCAGCAGCAGCAGTTCAAGCTCATCCATGTCCAGCTCTCGTATAAGTAGGGTGAGGACGAAATGTAGCGTGTTGGTTAGGTAGCCAATATCTGTGTTATAAATATATTTTTTCACTGAATCATTTTATGTGGATTTTCAGACTGCCATGGTCATGGTGCCCTTCAGGAAATTCCATAAAGATCGGGTAACTACTAGTAATACTATTTTTAATTTATTACTTTAGATTTTATTGATTACTTATAACAAAACTTATTTCTGCTTGCAGTTCTTGGCACCCCATGGTGCTTCAAAGGCAGTAAGCAGTGGAAGCACTGCAGCTAGCTTTGAGGCTCTCCAGAAACAGGTGAATCAATTAGTGTCATTAATAACATATAATCCAAAGGTGACATTTTGTAAATTCCACTTAAATTGATTATTGTTTATGCTTTCAGGCTAAGTTCCTCGGAGATGCTCTTCCACCTGTTTTTGCTGTCATTGCCCGTGCTGTGAGAGTTGACCACAAGCTGCTGGGTTACCAACTTGCTGCATACTTTGACAAGCCAACAGCAAGAGTGCAGCTCATTGTTTCCTCCATCGCTGAAAATGACAATCTGAAGATCTGTGCTGATGGTGCCCTGCTGAGCAAGCACAAAGTCACTGTAAGACTGGAACTATTGTCAGAAATTAATTTCTCAAGTGAAATAATTTATATCAATACCATCCTTTGAACACAAATGTCCTTCAGGCCAAGGTTGCTTGGGGTCAAGAATGCCAACAGTATGCAGTCACTGCTAAAGCTGAAGCCGGTGTCCTGGGCGAATTCCCTGCTGCACGTCTAGAGCTGGAATGGGAGAGGCTGCCAATAATGGTCACCACATACGCCAAAAAGTAATGTTCAGTAACACTAAATGACAAATGTATTGTAGAGTTTAGAAAATGGCACTGGTTTAATCTACTCTTCTTTGTGCATCTCTTCACCATTAGGCTGTCTAAGCACATTCCTATGGCGGCTTTCCAGACGGGATTTAGACTTGAAAGAGCGACGAACAGTGAGAAAGAGATTGAACTGACTGCAGCCTTGCCAACTCAGAGATCCTTGAATGTCATTGCTAGGATTCCACAGGTGAACTAGTTTTCTGTTAAATTATGACTCTCACAGAGATATAGTAAGAAACTTCAACAAATTACTTTTGTTCCTCCTGCTCTAGATGACACTGTCAAGGATGGATATTCGCCTCCCTGTCGCGGTTCCCATCAATCCAGACGGAACTTTTTCCATTCATATCGATGAGGACATTCTCTCCTGGATCCAGAAACATATTAAGGAAGAATAAGAAATGAATTACATTTTCACATTCAGTTTAATTAAATACATTGCCTCTTTTGTGATATGCGTAATGTAATGCAATCTAATGCTAATAAATACCCTGCAAGTGTCTGAATTGTGTGAACTGATTTTATTTTACAAAATTACTCAGTAATCATAAACATAAACAGTAAACATTATTTTTTTAAGACTTGACAATTAAGTTCATAAAGGTGAATGTTATCATTTATTCATGAAAGATATGTAAAATACCTCGACCGAGAAGGGACATGTTTGGTTTGCATAGTTTTGTCGTGGTCATCATGACATATTCATTTTTGGGAACGTAAGATGTCGTGGTGTATTTTGTCGAGGAAACAACAACATTTTTATGTTATGGGCACAATATGTGAAGTCGTGGCTTATGATCCTGTTAAGACATACTTTTCTTGTGGCCATGAATTATTATTTTGAGGGAACAACATACACTGTATTTCTTGTGGCCATGAGTTTAATGTGATAAAAAAAAAAAAAAACTGTGGCCATAGCAACATGGAAATATATCAGAAATAGATATTGGTCATAAATTAATATTTTAACGTAAGGATTAAAAAAGTGCAGAAGAAATTATAATTTGAACCTTTATTTTATAATAATATATTATATTGTTCGCTAGACATCATTCAAATTAAGTTCATTAGCAATAAATGTTAAAAGATTATGTAAGAACATAAAATAATATAGGCCAACAAGGAAACATTTAGCCTGAGCTGCCTGCGCCCACACACCTTCTATGAGGGAAAGGGCAGTGTCACGTGTTGTGTATGTTTTCATCAAGCGGCAACCTCCCCGTCTCTCTCTTGAAGCCAACACGGAAGTGAATTAAACTGCAATTTATCGATGTATTTATTTATTGGCCACTTGAGGCAGGCTGCAGAAGCGAGTCAAATCTGTATCTCCCCCATGTTAAAATGCCCAACTTTACAGCAGAAAAAAACATGTTTACAGCCTGGAGCAAAAAGTGGCTTTGGTCTATAGAGCTCATTTTTCCCTTCATGACAACTGTGAGGGGGGTGAATTTTTTTACAACTCATCTGTTTAAATTATATTTAAGCCTCTGCATAATTAAGGGCGTGGCCACTTGAGTGACAGGTGGATTCTTGCCACCGCTTTCACTAGTCGTTTGTCTGCTGTCTCACAGTCGCCCTGTGTTTGTGCTTTTCCGGGATTATTTCATACAATTTAATACATGTATTACACCTTCGCCCGTGCACGCCGTTGGATTCCGTCGTGTTGAGTATGGAGAGAACAACCAGCGCTGTGTTTCCAGCTGTTTTCCTCGCATAAAGTTGATAGAAAAGTAAATAGTCTCACTTTTAGTTACATCTTAACTATTATAATTTTTCGAAGGGCAAAACATGAACTTTAACCACTGGCTTTACTTTTTCAATCAGCTGTCAATTCAGCGTGAGGGCAGTAGCATAGCATTAGCACCTCAGCTCCACCCGCGTCCCGCCTCTTTGCCCATTTTAATTTTTGGTTAATTTTTGGTCATTTTTGGGTGTTGTTGGTTAGATTTACAAAGTGGAACAGAGCAGTGACATATATAGCCTTCGTCTCAGCCATTGTTGAACTGCGTCGGAAGTGGACATGCACAAAGTTGACAAATCCCGCCCATGAAACTCGGAAGCGTCTCTATGGTAACTGAGTTAGTTCTGTTCATGTGTTTCTCGTTAATTAGTCTCAGTAGTTCCTGTGTTTGCTGTTTCTCTTTCATTTCATTGTCAGTTGTACAGTATGTCACGCTGGTTGTTCTGTTTGTGAGCCTTGTTCCATTTATTATGTTCTATTCTATTCTATTCAGTTTGTTCTTGCAATTAAAGTTCAAAACTGCTGCATTCAGATTCTGCTTCAACCAGCCTGTGACAAATATGTAGACATTTAATATTATTTTAATATATTTTCTGTCCAATTTTGGTGTGTTACTTTAAATAAAAGTGTGGTTATTTTATTTTATTGGCTTGTATTCAGATTCAGTAAAATTACTGAATGCAATCTAAAGAAAATCTAATACCGTTTTGTCCAAGCTGCAAACTGCTGTCCCAAAAAAAAAAAAAAAAAAAAAAAATTTTAAAATCTTAGATGTCAATGAAGATCCTTTTATTATCTTTTGAAGCCCACAATGACATTTAAAATATCAGTAAGCTTAATATATATACAATCATAATTTATTGGGAACTTTCAATTGGGGGACATTGGTCCTGAACCCTAACCCCTAAATTTCAACTTATGTAAATTATATTAAAATAATTGTTGTTGTATAAAATATAATATAAATAAATATTTTATAAATATAAATAAAATATTTATATTATATTTTCTTTTTATATCACAAAAGAATGTGTCCCATATTTTTATGTCACTACCGAAACAGTGTTCGTTTTAGTCCATTAATTGTCTGAGACTGATTTTTGATTAGGAAATATTCCTGTGTCCCTCTCTCTTTTAGCTACTTATTACACAGCTCTGTGGAATACTTGATTCGGATTGGTCAATCGTGTCATTGAGCGGGATGTTATTCCCAAACCTCTAAAAACAGATAACGCAGGCTCATCTGGGTTACTGAAGTCAGCAGTGCTGTGCGCCTGCTATAGGAACGTTTTTTTTTTTCCCCCTTGTGCAAGTTTTGCATTTGCTGAGCTAATAAAACTACAAATCATTTTTTTTACAGTTATTTAATAATGACATCCATTATCATTGACTCACTCTCTCTTGTTTCATACAAATGCAATTGGTGCCATTTTGTGACTTCAGTTTTGTACACTGTTGGGTTATAAGATACTAACAGGTATGGTTTTAAAACAGTTTAATCAGAAATCAGTATCTCTTATCTCATTAATATTTATGTGACAAAATACTGTGTAATAAGTGGTATGACTGTACTGTATCTCTTGAATGTCCCTGCTGCAACAGCTTTCTCTGCAGAAGTTTTGTTTTTAAAGAGCTAATAAAATATTTCAACTCAGATCAATATTTCGTCTCTAATTATTTACTTATGTGGAAAGTAGCCCTGTAATAAGCAGGATAATGCACATCCAGCCTGTTGTTCTCTCAAAACAAACCCACTTTAGGCTGATGGAAACATTAGCCTGTTGGGGGTTTACTTTGAGAGAACAACCGGCTTGATGTACAATAGGTGAGTAGATAGGGCCCATCATATTGAGGTAAATGAGTTTAAAAGTCTTACAATCTGTGTGTAACTTTAAGTAACATAGCTACCAAACACTTATTTTTATTCAATAAAATTTAGTTTCTGTGTGTTCTTTAAACCAATTCTGTAGAATGGCCCATATACATACATACACTGATTATACACACATTCACACAGGCATACACAAAATTAGAAATGCAACACTTTTGTTTTTGCCACCTTTTTTCATGAACTGAGCTCAATGATAATGTATGTACACAAAAGGTCTATTTCTCTCAAATATTGTTCACAAATCTGTCTAAATCTATGTTAGTGAGCACTTCTCCTTTCCGAGATAATCCATCCATGATCCAATAATCATGCTGTCTAATCAGCATCTTGATATGCCACAACTAACTTAACTTAACTATGCAAGAACCAAAGAGTAACACAATATAACAATCTAGTAACTATTATTAACTAACAAGAAACTCTGATTAAACAAACTAGTAAGTAATAGCGCAGATGAAAGTGGTAGTTCACTATTAACTAATCAATAACTACAATTTTTTAATGCTTCCCAGAGAACTACTGAAAAATGTATTAACAATCTAGTAACTACTCTTAACTTTAAAAAAAAAACTCTGATTAACGAATTAGTAAGTAATAGCACACGTAAAGTGGTACTTCATAATTGTTACTAATTATTTGGTTCCGTATTCTAAAGTGAAGATCATTGGAACTAACTAATGACTCAAGTGTTACATGATCTACAAGTCATGACTTGTGCAACCAAACACTAAAGTCCTTGGTGAACTTTAGTACACTTTTAGAAAAATTCTTTAGAAGTATGTACACTGTAAAAAATAAAACCGTAATTTTTACTGTAAAAAATGGCAGCTGTGGTTGCCAGAACTTTACCGTTAAAAATACGATAGCAACGTTAATGGTTTTACAGACTAAACTTAAAATTTACAGTAATAAACCATATTTTATTTTCTGATAAAAAGTTAATTTACCAACTTGTTGACTTATTGATATCTGTTAGTTTTAGACAATTGTAATATTCTGACAACCAACAATCATCACAGCAGTGATGAGAGTTACATGCGCAATCACAGTTCATCACATGTGAATACTTATATAAAGTAATACTTATATAAAGAAGCTGCACAGTGTCATTCACACAAACATTAAACACCATCATGGTAACACACATGAAATAAAAAAAAAATCAATAAACATTCATTTAACAACATTAAATGTAAAATAAAACCCTAATGTACATAACTGATTAGGGGAAAAAAACAACTATGAGGAACTATAGTTATTTCAACCAAAACTCATCAATTGTGAAGTGTCACAAAGGGAATTGTGGGAATGTCAATTTACGTTTTTTTTAACTGTAAATTATACAATGATTTGTTCTTTTTCACTTTAAAAAAAACTGTAAATTTAACGGTATTTTACTGTAAAATTATATCACAGTTATTTACCTTGTATAGTACAGAAACCTCCTGTAAACCAATTAACAGTTTTGCACTGTAGCATTTTTACAGTATTTTACCGTTAAAATCACGGTTATTTTGAGTCATTACTAATTAGCTCCCATGATCTTCACTTTATAATACGGATCCAAATAATTAGTAATTCCCATAGAAGTATGTAGTAACACTTTCATCTGTGCACTATTACTTACTAATTTGTTAATCAGAGTTTTTTTTTCTTTTTTTGATAGTAGTCACTAGATTGTTAATAAACTTTTTCAGTAGTTCTTTGGAAAGCATTAGTAGTTTGATTAGTTAATAGTGAACTACCACTTTCATCTGTGCATAATTACTTACTAGTTCGTTAATCAGAGTTTCTTGTTAGTTAATAATAGTTGTGTTACTTATTGGTTCTTGTGTAGTTATTCATTAACGAAGGAACCGTATTCTAAAGTGTTACCCTGTGGGGTGGATGGATTATCTTGGCAAAGGAGAAGTGCTCACTAACACAGATTTGTGAACAAAATTTGAGAGAAATATGCCTTTTGTGAAAAATGAAAAATGGGGGCAAAAACAGGAGTGTTGCTTTTATAATTTTGTTCAGTGTATAAACTCTGACAATGTTCCTCAACTCAAAGGATTTTTTTTTTTTGCAGGACAAAGCTTCAATCCACACTGCTAGGCCAATCAAGGTGTGGATGAAGAACCACCAGATCAAGCCCCTGTAATTGCCATCACAATCTCCAGAGCTGAAACCAATTAAAACCTCTAGAATGTAAGCAAGATGGTCACCAGCCATCAAATAAAGTTTTTCATTAGGTGTGGATTAAAGTAAACCAAAAGAAATGTGACCGACTGATAGGGAGCATGCCAAGAAGACCCATGAAAGCTGTGAATGGAAATCAGGCTTAGTCCACCGAATATTGATTTCTGAACTCACCTAAATTAAAACAGAATTGTGTTGTTTAAAAGTGAATAAAAACTTGTTTTCTTTTGCATTAAATAATAAATCCAGAGAAACTGATAATTTTGCAGTGGACATGTATACATGAAATAATTAGGCAATGATACATTTTATTAATCAACTTTCTGGCAAATGAAGACAAATACAAAATTGACATTGGTCATTGCTCTTGAGGGTGACATGACAGGACAGGGCAACCTAATCTCTAATTGATATGTTCAGATAGGTTGACCCAACAGTCTTTTTAGGTTTAAAGACATTTGTTAATAATTCATTTAAAAATTAATACTTGGTCAGCAAAAAACTAATATAAAAGATCTGATTCTCTGAGTAGCTCTTCACAAACCATCAGCCATGAGAGCTGTTGTGCTTGCCCTGACTGTAGCCCTTGTGGGTAAGTTTTGTTTTCCAACTTAAGACGTTCCTGTATCTCTTTTCATAAAATATTTATCTTTAAGAATGTAAATTAGAACCGCTTAAAAAATAAATTAGTTAAATTAAGTCATTTTCAAATAATATTTTCTCATTCTTTTAGCATGTCAACAGATCAACCTTGGTAAGTAACAAAATTGTAATTTGGTCATTTGTAAATACTAGTTCATTTACAACCGTTGCATAATTGCTTAAACTCAACCAACGAGATACTCTACCATTTTCAGTTCCTGAGTTTGCCCCTGATAAGACCTATGTGTACAAGTATGAGGCTCTGCTCTTGGGTGGTCTTCCTCAAGAAGGTCTGGCCAGAGCAGGAATAAAAGTCAGCAGCAAGGTTCACCTCAGTGCCGTGACAGAGAACACCTTCCTGATGAAGGTAATGACCATTTCATTTTAGAAAAACTCAAACTGCGTTAGCAAGCATTGACTGTTAACCCTTTCGTACATACAATCACACTGGTGTGATCAGTCTTGGCTGGTCCCTAGAGCGTACGAGCATGGTCTAAAACAGGGGTTCTCAAACATTTTGGTGCCAGGGACCCCTTTCAGGGGAAAAAAATTTCCAAGGACCCCCCTCATATTTATAACAGTTATTGAGCAAAGTTAATGTGTGAGCGGCCAATGAAATATTTTTGCACAAAATTAATGGTCTCCACCCAGGGTACTATGCAGGAATTTCTAAATAGCCTACTGAGGTCCCAAAAATGATCTCGCTAGGAATCACTTAGGATCCTTCACTTAGGATTTTTTGATGTTCTTGATCTACACATGTGCATTTTAAGGTGTTTTAAGGCCCCACAATTGGATAACTATAGATTTAGAAGCAGTGTCAGTGGGCAGTGGCATACATTTTTTTTGTCAAGATGTCACGAAACACAATCACATATTCCAAACAGGAATGGCCTTAAAAGAGAAATGTTTCAATGATTAGGCCTATTCTGCACACAAATAAAGGCCATAAGCCTATGATAATGGCATTATGTTTAATAGGTGCGTGCGTTGTTAATTTGAGCTACTGTAATTATCTAAAAAAAAAAAAAAACATACAGTATATGTTAAATATATTAATCCATCTCATGGGCACAGTATGTTTCTCTTGACCAGCTTTTTCCTTTGTTAAAGTTGAGCTTGATTAATACTTTGCAAACTGATTGTTTCAGTCGTTTTTTAAAACTTTTATCTAAAAC
Source organism: Pimephales promelas (assembly GCF_016745375.1). The sequence continues at coordinate 60,831 of NW_024121145.1, forward strand.
AGCTGTTTAGTTTATGTTAATTAAGGCCTACATCTTATCTCGCACTTTATGACCGTTGACTGAAACGTCGTGCGGGGAACTTTGAGTTCACTCCGACTCAAACATTTTGACATTGACGAGCTATCGTTGTTAGTCTGCTGAAGCACCTCAGACGAGAAGGTCAGTTATCATCGCGATGTGCATCCTTGCAACCTCAATTGTGGGTACGGCCCTGTCACTATGCACTTTTATTTTGATAATGATTAGACTTCTAATGTCAAATCTACAGTAGCAGTGCTAGAACTGACTATTGTGCGCGCATGCGAGACGCCGGCGCACGATTACGTGGGAATTTTTACTCAGCAGTGGAAACAGGAATACTCTTATTTATGGTCATAGATAAGACAAGAGTACATCATCCGAAACGGTAAAGTGTCCATTTTTTATTTGTGTATAGGCTGCATTATAAATGACTACAAAATGTCATGCCTTTTAAAAATCCAGAAAACAACCGGATGCGGGTTCATGCCGTCTCTCTGTCTCCTTTCTGGCGCACGTCCCGCAAAATCAACAGCAGCGAATAGTCTACTTGACGCGCAGACATAGATTATCTATCTATAGAAAACTTTAAGTGTCTACTTTGTATTGTTTGATGTTAAATGCATTATATAAGTTACTTAGGAATAAATAGCATGTTTTCAGATGATAAAGAAAACATGACTCATAGCATGGAAAAAACGTTAGGTTGTTATAAATTATTTCGCGGACCCCCTGGCTTTAGCTCACGGACCACCAGGGGTCCGCGGACCCCACTTTGAGAACCACTGGTCTAAAATACATTTGTGGTGATAAAATAATTTTCAGCCCGATACATTCCAGGTCACAGTTTGTCAAGTTTATCTCCTCACACTAAATACTATTCTTTATATAGACCATAACTCCGCCTCCTTTAGATTTCACTCTATCAAGTCTATAGATTTGGTAACCTGGTGCAATGATTGCAGCTGATTCCATACTAAAACTGCTTACACCAAAAAAACTAAAACTGCGTTAGCAAGCACTGACTGTTAAAAGCAACAATTCCCTCATTTAAAGTAAATATGTTACCTTACAGCTCATGGATCCTCTACTCCACGAGTATGCTGGCATTTGGCCCAAGGATCCATTTGTTCCTGCCACTAAGCTCACCTCAGCTCTGGCTGCTCAGCTTCAGATTCCCATCAAGTTTGAGTATGCTAATGGTGTGGTTGGAAAGGTATTCGCCCCTGCAGGAGTCTCCCCTACAGTACTGAATCTGCACAGAGGAATCCTCAACATCCTTCAGCTCAACCTCAAGAAGACCCAGAACATCTATGAGCTGCAAGAGGTAAGAAAGTGATCCTAGTACGTTTGATCCATTTTGAGTTCTGCAATCTAATTCTTTGACTTCCTTCAAGGCTGGAGTTCAGGGAGTGTGCAGGACCCACTACATCATCAATGAGAATACAAAAGCCAACCAAATTTTTGTCACCAAGTCTAAGGATCTGAACCACTGTGAGGAGAGAATCAAGAAGGACATCGGTTTGGCGTACACTGAGAGGTGTGCTGAATGCACAGAGGTAATGAAGAAGACTGGAAAGAATTGAAATATTTCCTCAATATAATGAAAAAGCCTAGAGTCAAATGGCCACATACCTTTCTCCCAACAGAGAGTCAAGAGTCTGATTGAAACTGCATCTTACAGCTACATCATGAAACCATCTGCCGCCGGTGTACTGATCGCTGAAGCCACAGTTGAGGAAGTGCACCAGTTTTCACCCTTCAATGAGATCCATGGTGCTGCCCAGATGGAAGCAAAGTAAGATTGATCCTCTGTGAGATTTCTCTTAAAATATGAAGTAACAATAATTCTCATAAATAGCAACAATAATACTCTTGAAGATGTTTATCTATTATTTTTTTCCAGACAAACCTTGGCTTTTGTTGAGATGGAGAAGACGCCTGTTGTTCCAATCAAAGCTGATTACTTGGCCCGTGGATCATTGCAGTACGAGTTTTCAACAGAAATTCTTCAGACCCCCATTCAACTCATGAAGATCAGTGATGCACCCGCTCAGGTATAATTCAATACTTAACATCTTTAAAAGTCTCCAAGTCAAAGTTTTGGATCCATGAAGACGTCATCTGAGTGTTGCCCTTACTCTTTCTAGATTACTGAGGTCTTAAGGCACATTGTTGAAAACAATGTGGCCATGGTCCATGATGATGCACCACAGAAGTTTATTGAACTCATCCAGCTCCTGCGTGCTGCCACCTTGGAGAATACTGAGGCTATCTGGGCTCAGTTCAAAGACAAACCAGTTTACAGGTACAATATTTGAGCAATAAGTTAATATAAATATAGTTCAAGGGCATTTTTTTATGAATATATTTTAAACAATGACTCGGTTAGGCGCTGGCTTCTGGATGCTCTTCCTGCTGTTGGCACACCAGTCATTGTAAAATTCATCAAGGAGAAGTTCCTGGCTGGTGATCTTACCATTCCTGAGTTCATTCAGGCTCTTGTGGTTGCTCTGCAAATGGTCACTGCTGATGTGGAGACCATCCAGTTGACAGCTGTGGGTACATCTTACTAACCTCAAAGTGCTGTTCTTCAAATCTTACCTAAATGAAATTAATAATTTCTATATATTGCTGAACAGAGTTTGGCTATGCACGAGAAAATCGCCACAATCCCAGCTCTGCGTGAAGTCGTCATGCTTGGATATGGCTCCATGATTGCCAAACACTGTGCTGCAGTTCCCACTTGCCCCGCCGAGCTCCTCAGGGTAAAACCCTCAAGACATCCATACATTTCTGTCATGGACATACTATAATATTTGTTTCTATTATAGTAAATATGATCTTACTAATAATATTTATATTATGTCTCTAACTGTATGTTGTTCAAACTTCTCAGCCCATCCATGATATTGCTGCAGAGGCCATTTCTAAGAATGACATTCCTGAAATCACTTTGGCTCTGAAAGTTTTGGGCAATGCTGGTCACCCTGCTAGTCTTAAAACCATCATGAAGCTCCTACCTGGACTGAGAACTGGAGCTACTTCTATGCCTCTTAAAGTCCAGGTTGATGCCATCTTGGCTCTGAGGAACATTGCCAAGAAAGAGCACAAACTGGTAAGCGTCAGACATTGTAGGAATCAATTACTGTAAAGATTACAAACATTTTCATTCAACAATATACTAACCTTGTTTTCTGCCTCAGGTTCAGCCAGTGGCCCTGCAGCTTGTATTGGACAGGGCTCTCCATCCTGAAGTGCGTATGGTTGCTTGTATTGTGTTGTTTGAGTCCAAGCCCTCAGTGGCTCTCGTCTCCAATCTTGCTGGTGCTTTGAAGACTGAGACGAACATGCATGTTGCAAGCTTTGCCTATTCCCACATCAAGTCCTTGACCAGAATCACTGCACCTGATATGGCATCTGTGTAAGAATAACAAATATTTATTTAATTTAACAGAAAGAACTGAGCACAAGCCAGAGGTAATTATGTTTTCTTCCATTTCAGTGCGGGTGCAGCTAATGTTGCCATCAAGCTCATGAGTCGCAAACTGGACAAGCTTAGTTTCCGTTTCAGCAGAGCCATTCAGCTGGACTTCTATCACAGTGAGTCTTGCCATTTTTGATAGAGAGAGAGAGAGCGCTAAAAATAGTTTAAATGAGAAAATAGTTTCTTAAAATGTGTAAAGACCTCTCCTGACACATTAAATGTATCCTTACCTCTGTCCCTGTGCAGCTCCTCTTATGATTGGAGCTGCTGGTAGTGCCTACATGATCAATGATGCCGCCACCATCCTGCCCAGAGCTGTTGTAGCTAAAGCACGTGCTTACCTGGCTGGAGCTGCTGCTGATGTTCTTGAGGTTTGACAACCAATACTTAAAAAAATGATTCATGGTTTTAAAATATTTCCAATCTTCAATCAATTGATCCTTTCAAACAGATCGGTGTGAGAACTGAAGGAATCCAGGAGGCTCTTCTGAAATCTCCTGCTGCAGATGAAAGTGTTGACCGTATCACAAAGATCAAGCGCACCCTGAGAGCTGTAAGTTTTCATGTCCAGTGTACAGTATAATTGTGTACTTTTAAGTAATATTATAAACATGATATAGGCAAAATGTATATAACTTCTCTGTTTTAACTCCTCAAGCTCACAAACTGGAAGGCCTTTCCAACCAATCAGCCATTGGCTTCAGCCTATATCAAATTATTTGGACAAGAAGTGGCTTATATCAACATCGACAAGACCATCATTGAAGAAGCAATACCGGTACTGTGCTGTACTTTATATCTTCTCTCTCATTAATACATTTGTTTGTGATCTGTCTAAAAATTAGTTCTCACAATTAGAATAAATTTTCTCATAAACATTATCCTCAGATTGCCTCTGGACCCAAACCACGTGAACTGTTGAAGCGTGCCCTTAAAGCTTTGCAGGAAGGAGTTGCCTTCCAGTATGCCAAACCCCTGCTTGCATCTGAAGTGCGTCGTATCTTGCCAACAGCAGTTGGTTTGCCCATGGAGCTCAGTTTGTACACTGCTGCTGTTGCTGCTGCAAGTGTCAATGGTGTGTTTTTTTTTCTTAGAATGTTTTGATCTTTCCTTGGATAAGAGGGAGTCACGTCAAAGTTTGATGTTCCTCTGTTCATCCTTCTAGTTAAGGCCACCATTACACCTCCTCTCCCTGAGGAGATTGAGACTATGACTCTTGAACAGCTCAAGAAGACTGATGTTCAACTCCAGGCTGAAGCTAGACCAAGGTAGACTTTTGAAGCTGCATTCATGAAGATGAGCTACAATGTACACAACAACAGTTTTACAAACAATCTCTCTTATTCTTATTTCAGTGTTGCTCTCCAGACCTTTGCTGTGATGGGAGTGAACACTGCCTTGATCCAAGCTGCTGTTATGGCAAGAGGAAAGATCCGTACTATTGCCCCAGGAAAAGTGTTTGCAAGAGCAGACATTCTCAAGGGCAACTACAAGGTGGAGGCTCTGCCTGTTAATCTTCCTGAACACATTGCTGATGTCAGGTAATGAATTATTAGTCAGACCAGTGTAGCAAACATTCTGAATCAATGCTTAAACAATTCAAAAGATTTCTGAAAGTGAGATTCACCTTTTTTCTCGTTCCAACAGCTTTGAGACTCTTGCTGTGGTCAGAAACATTGCAGAGCCCAGCGCTGAGAGGATTGTTCCCTTAGTACCCGAGACTCCTGCTGATTATTTGGTAAATTTTGAACACACATGATGGATGTGTTAGTATTATGAACATTCATTTGCTTTAAGTTTTAAAACTGCAAGGCATAAAATATTTAATTATTCTTTTCAGTCCTCTGAAACACAAGATGAGAATTCTGTGAGAGCTGCTGCTCCATTTCAAAAGACTCTCTGTCTTGCTGTCCCATACATTGAAATCAAGGGGTGCGTTGAGGTGCACTCTCACAACGCTGCTTTTATCAGAAATTCTCCTCTCTTCTACATAATTGGACAGCACTCAGCTCGTGCTGCACTGTCAAGAGGTATTCATTCAGGAAAGATTACATTGATTAAAATCAAATGTTTTTAGCCAAAATTATAATTATCATCCTGGCTTTAGCTGAAGGTCCTGCAGTTGAAAGACTGGAGCTTGAAGTCCAAGTTGGTCCTAGAGCTGCTGAGAGACTCCTTAAGCAAATTAGCCTCGTTGATGAGGAGACTCCAGAAGGAAAGGCCTTCCTGCTGAAACTGAGGGAAATCCTGGAGACTGAAGACAAAAATGCGCCTGTCTCTTCTGAAAGCAGCAGTAGCAGCCGCAGGAGCCGCAGCAGTAGCAGCAGCAGCAGCAGCAGTTCAAGCTCCTCCATGTCCAGCTCTCGTATAAGTAAGGTGAGGATGTGGAAATGTAGGTTAAGTAGCCAATATTTGTGTCATAAATATTTTTTTTTCTCTGAATCATTTTATATGATTTTGTAGACTGCCATGGTCATGGAGCCATTCAAAAAATTCCACAAAGATCGGGTAACTAAAAATAATATTTTTTATATTATTACTTTAGATTATGTTGATTACTTATTACAAAACTCATTTTTGCTTACAGTTCTTGGCACCCCATGGTGCTTCAAAGGCAGTAAGCAGTGGAAGCACTGCAGCTAGCTTTGAGGCTCTCCAGAAACAGGTGAATCAATTAGTGTCATTAATTGCATATAATCCAAAGGTGACATTTTGTACTAAATTCCACTTAAATTAATTATTGTTTATGCTTTCAGGCTAAGTTCCTCGGAGATGCTCTTCCACCTGTTTTTGCTGTCATTGCCCGTGCTGTGAGAGTTGACCACAAGCTGCTGGGTTACCAACTTGCTGCATACTTTGACAAGCCAACAGCAAGAGTGCAGCTCATTGTTTCCTCCATCGCTGAAAATGACAATCTGAAGATCTGTGCTGATGGTGCCCTGCTGAGCAAGCACAAAGTCACTGTAAGACTGGAACTATTATCAGAAATTAATTTCTCAAGTGAAATAATTTACATCAATACCATCCTTTGAACACAAATGTCCTTCAGGCCAAGGTTGCTTGGGGTCAAGAATGCCAACAGTATGCAGTAACTGCTAAAGCTGAAGCCGGTGTCCTGGGCGAATTCCCTGCTGCACGTCTAGAGCTGGAATGGGAGAGGCTTCCAATAATGGTCACCACATACGCCAAAAAGTAATGTTCAGTAACACTAAATGACAAATGTATTGTAGAGTTTAGAAAATGGCACTGGTTTAATCTGCTCTTCTTTGTGCATCTCTTCACCATTAGGCTGTCTAAGCACATTCCTATGGCGGCTTTCCAGACGGGATTTAGACTTGAAAGAGCGACGAACAGTGAGAAAGAGATTGAACTGACTGCAGCCTTGCCAACTCAGAGATCCTTGAATGTCATTGCTAGGATTCCACAGGTGAAATAGTTTTCTGTTAAATTATGACTCTCACTGAGATATACAAAAAAACAACCAATTATTTTTCTTCCTGCTCTAGATGACACTGTCAAGGATGGATATTCGCCTCCCTGTCGCTGTTCCCATCAATCCAGATGGAACTTTTTCCATTCATATCGATGAGGACATTCTCTCCTGGATCCAGAAACATATCAAGGAAGAATAAGACTTGAAGAATTACATTTTACAGCTCACATTTACACAAGAAAATGTGAGCTGTATTTATGTAGAATTTATTGGTCTTTGACAGTTTAATTAAATACATTAACAAAGTCATGATGTGTAATATAATGCAATCTAATATTAATAAATACCCTGCAAGTGTCAGCAATGTGTGAACTGCTTTCATTTTACAATAACACTAAAAGTCCTCATCAAACAAAAGAAAAACGTCTTGAAGGTGAACTATGTAAGAATTTTGCAAAAAAAATATCCACCAGTCCAGTGCTATATATTTTATTTAGTTGATTACTTAGAATATCCTAAATTTTCCAAGGATTTTAACCAAGGAACCGGGACAGTTGAACAGGAGCACCAGTCAATTGCGTCATATCCGCATTACTCTCGCTTTCCACTCGTACAGCCATAGTAATCATGGGACAGACATTGACAACTGGGTTATGCCCAGTGGTACGTTCAGCATCACACGTGCACATGAAACGCACATGCAGGAAACCTCGTGAATTACGGCCATTTCACACAGCAAACGTGAGCAGCACGTATTGTGATCGGCATGTGATCGTTGAGCAAGAGCAGCAGTGAAGCGCGGGTTTTCTGCACATAGTGTCAACACAAAAGTGCCCAAAATTTGCATGTCTGGGGTGTTTTGTCAAGAACTGGAGTATATGTCAGAAAAGAAAATGAAATTTCTTTTTAAAATGAACACATTTTTTTTGTTTGATATTAGATGTGAAAAGAAGGAAATGGTTCTTCTATAACACTGCACTTTAGACGTGTGTGAATTTCCCACACCAGGAGTAATTTATATAATCCTATTTTATAGCGATTACTGTTCAAAATGTTCTATGGAAAATGTTCTACTAAAGAAAAGAGAGAAAATAAATGTTTGTGTGCTTTAAAGTGGTTAGAAAAAAATTCAATTGTAATAGGTGCATCTCTATAAAAAACAAAAGACTAAAACTAACTAGACTAAGACTGCAAGAAAAAACAAACAAACAAAAAAACAGGAGACACTAAAGCCAGAAAGATCAATATCACAACAAGAACTCGGTTTAACCATACACAGAGCACACAAAACGAACCAGCAAAGATTAGAGGGAAAAAGGCACAATATAAAGGGGCGAGAGCATAGATATCCATATAAAGGCTAGATATCTCGTCCGCGCTGCTGGCCAATGGAGGTCGACGTCTGCACCTAGCGGCCATCTTGTCACAGGCAGCTCGCTCACTCGTAACATAGTTTTAATGGTGCATGTACTTTTTAAATCACCATAACTTGCTTAATTTTCTACCGGTCTGGTTTGTTATAAACGTCATAGATGTAGTGATGAAACTGCATACTTATGAATAATAAGTATATAAATAAATAATCAGAGGGTCTGTTCATATAAACTTCCCTCACCTACTTAACGAATTGGAACGCAATTCAAAATGGCAGCAGGGATTCCCCCGGGGAGAAGTGCTTAGGGAAGTTTGCAAGTGCGTGCGGCAAGAACTAAAACCAGTTTAGCAATCAAAAAGCTATCCGAATCTGCTCAAACCGGTAGCCTTTAAAGGGGTTATCAGGTGCCCATTTTCCACAAGTTGGTATGATTCTTTAGTGTCTTCATGTAAAGTCTACTTACATTTATTAAGACATCTGCTTGAAAATGGAAGCTTTAGCGTTAAGTTCTGCCAGGAAGACTCAATTGTTGCATCACTAATTACCTTCTCATATATCAAATGTGTCTAATGCTTGTGGTATAAAAGTCCGGTACTTACACATGTTTGAGTTCGCAGATGCTGATGCTTCTACTGACCTCCATCCTCCCCACCACCTCCAAGATGGTTCCAAGATGGGTCGGCTGCGCTTCGTCTTCAGGCAGGAAATGCAGAGTCCGGACCCTCGGATTGCAAGCTATGGACGGGGCCTACGCCAAAGAACTTTATTGCTTGCTGGGCTATCAATAAATGTATTTAATGTTACAGTATTTATTCTCTCGAGTCTTTCTGGTAGAACTGATTTCATCAGGCTCCAAAATTATTTGAAAAGAACACAAAGAATGGCCTTCTCAGCTGCCATAGTTGCAACTCTTGCGTCATCAGAACAGGGTGTTCAATGCATCACCATTTCCGTTTAAGAAAAGTTTTGCAACCTTTTGTCGGTGCTAAACAAGCTCAGAATTCTGGTTTGATCATGTGACCCTCAACATATAGACTATATTGATTTACAAAAATCAAAAGCAGGAGGGTCTGGGGTACGGCGCTCTACGCCCTGAGGAAACAAGCCTATTAGAGCTCAGCCTCAATAGTCACAAGCGTTTCAAAAGTTTATGGACAGCCATTTATCCAGAGCCTCACACACGCAAAACAAACTAAATACAATTCTTTATTTTTTTGACCGGCTGCCTCCGATTCTATCACTATTGACTTTTAATACGAGGTGCAGAGCTCATATGCAGTCTACTGCTGTTGAGTACATTATAGTTTTTCTTTGTAGGTTGTACTAATAGTTTTTATATGTGTTTGACAAATATTACTTGCATTAACAATTATAAAACTGTCCACAGATCATTCCACATCTAGTTCCAAAGTCCATCCAATGTTATTTGACCGGTCTTTCAATAACATGTATAAATATGGACTTTAACAAGTTTTTAGATTAAGGGCCAGGGTAACCTAACCCAAAACTGATAGCTAAGATTTTCCTTCAATTCAAGGCTGTTAACCATAATTATTATTTGTATAACAATTTACAGTAATATTGAATACGTTTTCTGGGTAACACTTTACAATAACAGTACATGAATAATATTCAATGTATATTCTAATACCTGAATTAATAATTACTTTACTATGAACTAATGATGAGTTAAGACATGTACTAATGAGGACCTAACCTTAACTATGACATGAGTCATATGAATTCCTGCATGAATATACCATCTTAACTACACATTAGAACATGCTTGTTAATTAATGCATTAATTAACATTTTGGGGTAAACTATATCAAACATGTTCTAGATCAAAAGAAATATGTACTAAAAGGGCACAATGTAAAATTGTTCATAAATGTGCGATGTTGCAATGTTTACATTTAACCGTACTCATTGAACACACAATGATGCATTCAGCATTAAAAACAATTTAATCTCATTCTGTTTTAAGTAATTCTACTGCTGCCATCAAGACTGAAATACACTAACATAGTCATTGACAGATGCAATTTTCAAAATTAAAATCAGTGTTAGCACAGATGATTAGATGGTTATTTATGTGGTTAAGATGGTATTTTCATGGAGGGATTTTAGTTTTAACCACTGAACTATATAATGATATATCATATCCATATCATTGTATATAGATCAGTGGTCTTAACTCATCATTAGTTCATAGTAAACTAATTATTAATTCTGGTGTTAGTACATGATGATTCATGTACTATTATTTAAAGTGTTACCATGTTCTGTAACAATATCTCCAAAGATAATTTTGTTGTTTTAGCATTATTTTATATGATACGGGGGGGGGGAATCACCTTTTTGAACATAAAAAACAAATGATCAGCATGATTTCACTGTGGATATTGGCTGAAGAATGACATGATGACAGGCCAGGGTAACCTAACCTCTACTGGTGATTATGTTCAAATAAGTTGACAGAAGTCTTGTCTTGTGTACAATTTGATATTCCTTTAAAGACATTGGTTAATAATTAAATTAAGAATTAGTACTTGGTCAGCAAGAAAATGCTATAAAAGGTCTGTTTCTCTGAGTAGCTCTTCACAAACCATCAGCCATGAGAGCTGTTGTGCTTGCCCTGACTGTAGCCCTTGTGGGTAAGTGAAAATGGATTTATATATTTTTCCATCTCTCTCTTTTTAGCTCTGTAGAAGAACTTGTTTGGAAAATTATGAACCTCTTGAAAACCACATTTTTGAAAACCAAAATGATTTTCATCAAATATTTTTTCTGTTTCTTTCAGCGGCTCAACAGATCAACCTTGGTAAGTAATATGATATGGAAAATTAGTTTTAAGGTTAATTTATACTACATTATTGATTAAAAATAATGACCCTAACAATTGACTGAGATCAAAAATACTGTACACTTTTCAGTTCCTGAGTTTGCCCCTGATAAGACCTATGTGTACAAGTATGAGGCTCTGCTCTTGGGTGGTCTTCCTCAAGAAGGTCTGGCCAGAGCAGGAATAAAAGTCAGCAGCAAGGTTCACCTCAGTGCCGTGACAGAGAACACCTTCCTGATGAAGGTAATGACCATTGAGAACTGTAAATACAGTAGGTGTTCCACACTGACAAGAAACTAAAGTGTTAACAAGCTCTAGCTGCAATAGCAACAATTCCCTCATTTAAAGTAAATATGTTACCTTACAGCTCATGGATCCTCTACTCCACGAGTATGCTGGCATTTGGCCCAAGGATCCATTTGTTCCTGCCACTAAGCTCACCTCAGCTCTGGCTGCTCAGCTTCAGATTCCCATCAAGTTTGAGTATGCTAATGGTGTGGTTGGAAAGGTATTCGCCCCTGCAGGAGTCTCCCCTACAGTACTGAATCTGCACAGAGGAATCCTCAACATCCTTCAGCTCAACCTCAAGAAGACCCAGAACATCTATGAGCTGCAAGAGGTGAGAAAATGATCCTATTATGTTTTTGATCAATTTTGAGTTCTGCAATCTAATTCTTTGACTTGTCCTTCAAGGCTGGAGTTCAGGGTGTGTGCAGGACCCACTACGCCATCAATGAGGATACAAAGGCCAACCACATTATTGTCACCAAGTCTAAGGATCTGAACCAGTGTCAGGAGAGAATCATGAAGGACGTTGGATTGGCGTACACTGAGAGGTGTGCCGAATGCACAGAGGTAATGAAAAAGACTAGAAAGAATTGAAATATTTACTCAAAATAATGAAAAAGCCTAGAGTCAAATGACCACATACCTTTCTCCCAACAGAGGGTCAAGAGTCTGATTGAAACTGCATCTTACAACTACATCATGAAACCATCTGCCGCCGGTGTACTGATCGCTGAAGCCACAGTTGAGGAAGTGCACCAGTTTTCACCCTTCAATGAGATCCATGGTGCTGCCCAGATGGAAGCAAAGTAAGATTGATCCTCTGTGAGATTTCTCTTAAAATATTAAGTAACAAAATTACTATTAATAAATATATATCTTTTTCTTTCAGACAAACCTTGGCTTTTGTTGAGATGGAGAAGACGCCCATTGTTCCAATCAAAGCTGATTACTTGGCCCGTGGATCCTTGCAGTACGAGTTTTCAACTGAAATTCTTCAGACCCCCATTCAACTCATGAAGATCAGTGATGCACGTGCTCAGGTATAATTCGTTACTTAACATCTTTAAAAGTCTCCAAGTCAAAGTTTTGGATCCATCATCTGAGTGTTGCCCTTACTCTTTCTAGATTACTGAGGTCTTAAAGCACCTTGTTGAAAATAATGTGGCGATGGTCCATGATGATGCACCACAGAAGTTTGTTGAACTCATCCAGCTCCTGCGTGCTGCCACCTTGGAGAATACTGAGGCTATCTGGGCTCAGTTCAAAGACAAACCAGTTTACAGGTACAATATTTGAGCAATAAGTTCATTGCAATATAGTTCAAGAGCAAATTTTTGTTATGAATATATTTTGAAAACAATGAATCTGTTAGGCACTGGCTTCTGGATGCTCTTCCTGCTGTTGGCACACCAGTCATTGTAAAATTCATCAAGGAGAAGTTCCTGGCTGGTGATCTTACCATTCCTGAGTTCATTCAGGCTCTTGTGGTTGCTCTGCAAATGGTCACTGCTGATTTGGAGACCATCCAGTTGACAGCTGTGAGTACATCTTACTATCCTCAAAGTGCTGTTCTTCAAATCTTACCAGAATGAAATTAATCATTTCTGTATGTTGCTGAACAGAGTTTGGCTATGCATGAGAAAATCGCCACAATCCCAGCTCTGCGTGAAGTCGTCATGCTTGGATATGGCTCCATGATTGCCAAACACTGCGTTGCAGTTCCCACTTGCCCCGCCGAGCTCCTCAGGGTAAAACCCTCAAGACATCCATACATTTCTGTCATGAACCTACTATAATATTTTAGATTTGTAGATTTGTAACTGTATGTGCCTCAAACTCCTCAGCCCATCCATGATATTGCTGCAGAGGCCATTTCTAAGAATGACATTCCTGAAATCACTTTGGCTCTGAAAGTTTTGGGCAATGCTGGTCACCCTGCTAGTCTTAAAACTATCATGAAGCTCCTACCTGGACTGAGAACTGGAGCTACTTCTCTGCCTCTTAAAGTCCAGGTTGATGCCATCTTGGCTCTGAGGAACATTGCCAAGAAAGAGCACAAACTGGTCAGTGTCAGACACTGTAGGAATCAATTACTGTAAAGATTACAAACATTTTCATTCAATAATATACTAACCTTGTTTTCTGCCTCAGGTTCAGCCAGTGGCCCTGCAGCTTGTATTGGACAGGGCTCTCCATCCTGAAGTGCGTATGGTTGCTTGTATTGTGTTGTTTGAGTCCAAGCCCTCAGTGGCTCTCGTTTCCAATCTTGCTGGTGCTTTGAAGACTGAGACGAACATGCATGTTGCGAGCTTTGCCTATTCCCACATCAATTCCTTGACCAGAATCACTGCACCTGATATGGCATCTGTGTAAGAATAACAAAAAGTTTTAACATATTTTAATTTAACAGATAGAACTGAGCACAAGCCAGAGGTAATTATGGTGGTTTCCATTTCAGTGCGGGTGCAGCTAATGTTGCCATCAAGCTCATGAGTCGCAAACTGGACAGGCTTAGTTTCCGTTTCAGCAGAGCCATTCAGCTGGACTTCTATCACAGTGAGTCTTGCCATTTTTGAGAGAGAGAGAGAGAGAGAGAGAGAGAGAGAAGAGAATAGTTTCTTAAAATGTGTAAAGAATTCTCCTGACACATTAAATGTATTCTTACCTCTGTCCCTGTGCAGCTCCTCTTATGATTGGAGCTGCTGGTAGTGCCTACATGATCAATGACGCCGCCACCATCCTGCCCAGAGCTGTTGTAGCTAAAGCACGTGCTTACCTGGCTGGAGCTGCTGCTGATGTTCTTGAGGTGGGAAAACCAATACTTAAAAAAATGATTCATGGTTTTAAAATATTTCCAATCTTCAATCAATTGATCCTTTCAAACAGATCGGTGTGAGAACTGAAGGAATCCAGGAGGCTCTTCTGAAATCTCCTGCTGCAGATGAAAGTGTTGACCGTATCACAAAGATCAAGCGCACCCTGAGAGCTGTAAGTTTTCATGTCCAGTGTACAGTATAATTGTGTACTTTTAAGTAATATTATAAACATGATATAGGCAAAATGTATATAACTTCTCTGTTTTCACTCCTCAAGCTCACAAACTGGAAGGACTTACCAACCAATCAGCCATTGGCTTCAGCCTATATTAAATTACTTGGACAAGAAGTGGCTTATATCAACATCGACAAGACCATCATTGAAGAAGCAATACCGGTACTGTGTTGTACTTTATATCTTCTCTCTCATTAATATATTTTTTGTGATCTGTCTCAAAAATATATCTCACAATTAGAATAAATTTTCTCATAAACATTATCCTCAGATTGCCTCTGGACCCAAACCACGTGAACTGTTGAAGCGTGCCCTTAAAGCTTTGCAGGAAGGAGTTGCCTTCCAGTATGCCAAACCCCTGCTTGCATCTGAAGTGCGTCGTATCTTGCCAACAGCAGTTGGTTTGCCCATGGAGCTCAGTTTGTACACTGCTGCTGTTGCTGCTGCAAGTGTCAATGGTGTGTTTTTTTCTTCGAATTTTTTTGATCTTTCCTTGGATATGAGGGAGTCACTTCGAAGTTTGATGTTGCTCTTTTCATCCTTCTAGTTAAGGCCACCATTACACCTCCTCTCCCCGAGGAGATTGAGACTATGACTCTTGAACAGCTCAAGAAGACTGATGTTCAACTCCAGGCTGAAGCTAGACCAAGGTAGACTTTTGAAGCTACATTCATGAAGATGAGCTACAATGTACACAACAACAGTTTTACAAACAATCTCTCTTATTCTTATTTCAGTGTTGCTCTCCAGACCTTTGCTGTGATGGGAGTGAACACTGCCTTGATCCAAGCTGCTGTTATGGCAAGAGGAAAGATCCGTACTATTGCCCCAGGAAAAGTGTTTGCAAGAGCAGACATTCTCAAGGGCAACTACAAGGTGGAGGCTCTGCCTGTTAATCTTCCTGAACACATTGCTGATGTCAGGTAATGAAATATTAGTCAGACCAGTGTAGCAAACATTCTGAATCAATGCTTAAACAATTCAAAAGATTTCTGAAAGTGAGATTCACCTTTTCTTTTTTGTTTCAACAGCTTTGAGACTCTTGCTGTGGTCAGAAACATTGAAGAGCCCAGCGCTGAGAGGATTGTTCCCTTAGTACCCGAGACTCCTGCTGATTATTTGGTAAATTTTGAACACACATGATGGATGTGATAGTATTCTGAACATTCATTTGCTTTAAGTTTTAAAACAGCAAGGCATAAAATATTTAATTATTCTTTTCAGTCCTCTGAAACACAAGATGAGAATTCTGTGAGAGCTGCTACACCATTTCAAAAGACTCTCTGTCTTGCTGTCCCATACATTGAAATCAAGGGGTGCGTTGAGGTGCACTCTCGCAATGCTGCTTTTATCAGAAATTCTCCTCTCTTCTACATAATTGGACAGCACTCAGCTCGTGCTGCACTGTCAAGAGGTATTCATTCAGGAAAGTTTAAATTGATTAAAATCAAATGTTTTTAGCCAAAATTATAATTATCATCCTGGCTTTAGCTGAAGGTCCTGCAGTTGAAAGACTGGAGCTTGAAGTCCAAGTTGGTCCTAGAGCTGCTGAGAGACTCCTTAAGCAAATCAGCCTCATTGATGAGGAGACTCCAGAAGGAAAGGCCTTCCTGTTGAAACTGAGGGAAATCCTGGAGACTGAAGACAAAAATGCGCCGGTCTCTTCTGAAAGCAGCAGTAGCAGCCGCAGGAGCCGCAGCAGTAGCAGTAGCAGCAGCAGTTCAAGCTCATCCATGTCCAGCTCTCGTATGAGTAAGGTGAGGATGTGGGAATGTAGCGTGTTGGTTAAGCCAAGTTCACACTACATGATTTTAAGCCCGATTTATGCCCGATTTGCAAATCGTTGAGTCGCCGACAGGTCAGGGTGTTATCGCGTGCAAATCGCGGGAGATTAGCGGACGATGAACGCTTACCAATCTGTTAGTATGAAAGAGCCAACAACGCAGCGAAAACGCTCGCAGACGCGTCGCCGAGCCCAGAAAAATATCTAGCCTGCTAGATATCCAGAGCAGTCGCGCGACTCAAACTCAGTGATGTCATGAGTACAGCCAATCATAGCAACGCATGGGTTGAGGACACCAGGTAAATCTTAGTTTTTCTCTCTTTTTTTGCATTTTTTTCCTCAGAGCAGATCGTCGAGCAAACAGTGTGCAGCACTAGTTTCTGTCTGACATCCATATTCACGTGTTGTGTTCTCTTCTTCGCTGGGTATTGGCGCAATATTTATTTATTTATTGCGTGTTTTTTTCGTGACAAAACGTGGTTTGTTGACAAGATAGAATCGTTGGGTGACAGAGTTGTTGTCAACTTGTTATTTATTTGATTATTTTCAGGATTTAGACCGTACCATAGTACTGAAACAGCTCTCATTGAGTCACAAATGATTTGCTCTTATCATCCGATCGTGGTTGTATCTCTATGCAGTGCGTTGTCAACTCGTGTAGTGAGTTACCTCCTGTTGTGGATCAATCACGTTGTGTTGTGTGGTGTGAACAGTTAACAACTTGAACACTCCAGATTTCACTGAGAGCAAGTCATGTAGTGTGAACCGCACAGTTCAGCCCGACGTTTTAAAATCATGTAGTGTGAAAAAGGCATTAGGTAGCCAATATTTGTGTCATAAATATTTTTTTCTCTGAATCATTTTATATGATTTTGTAGACTGCCATGGTCATGGAGCCCTTCAAAAAATTCCACAAAGATCGGGTAACTACTAAAAATAATATTTTTAATATTATTACTTTAGATTATGTTGATTACTTATTACAAAACTCATTTTTGCTTACAGTTCTTGGCACCCCATGGTGCTTCAAAGGCAGTAAGCAGTGGAAGCACTGCATCTAGCTTTGAGGCTCTCCAGAAACAGGTGAATCAAATAGTGTCATTAATTGCATATAATCCAAAGGTGACATTTTGTACTAAATTCCACTTAAATTAATTATTGTTTATGCTTTCAGGCTAAGTTCCTCGGAGATGCTCTTCCACCTGTTTTTGCTGTCATTGCCCGTGCTGTGAGAGTTGACCACAAGCTGCTGGGTTACCAACTTGCTGCATACTTTGACAAGCCAACAGCAAGAGTGCAGCTCATTGTTTCCTCCATCGCTGAAAATGACAATCTGAAGATCTGTGCTGATGGTGCCCTGCTGAGCAAGCACAAAGTCACTGTAAGACTGGAACTATTATCAGAAATTAATTTCTCAAGTGAAATAATTTACATCAATACCATCCTTTGAACACAAATGTCCTTCAGGCCAAGGTTGCTTGGGGTCAAGAATGCCAACAGTATGCAGTCACTGCTAAAGCTGAAGCCGGTGTCCTGGGCGAATTCCCTGCTGCACGTCTAGAGCTGGAATGGGAGAGGCTTCCAATAATTGTCACCACATACGCCAAAAAGTAATGTTCAGTAACACTAAATGATAAATGTATTGTAGAGTTTAGAAAAAGGCACTGGTTTAATCTGCTCTTCTTTGTGCATCCCTTCCCAATTAGGCTGTCTAAGCACATTCCTATGGCGGCTAACCAGACGGGCTTTAGACTTGAAAGAGCGACGAACAGTGAGAAAGAGATTGAACTGACTGCAGCCTTGCCAACTCAGAGTTCCTTGAATGTCGTTGCTAGGATTCCACAGGTGAAATAGTTTTCTGTTAAATTATGACTCTCACACAGATATAAGAAAATACAACTAATTATTTTTCTTCCTGCTCTAGATGACACTGTCAAGGATGGATATTCGCCTCCCTGTCGCTGTTCCCATCAATCCAGATGGAACTTTTTCCATTCATATCGATGAGGACATTCTCTCCTAGATCCAGAAACATATCAAGGAAGAATAAGACTTGAAGAATTACATTTTACAGCTCACATTTACACAAGAAAATGTGAGCTGTATTTAAATAATTTATTGGTCTTTGACAGTTTAATTAAATACATTAACAATGTTATGATGTGTAATATAATGCGATCTAATATTAATAAATACCCTGCAAGTGTCAGCAATGTGTGAACTGCTTTCATTTTACAATAACACTAAAAGTCCTCATCAAACAAAAGAAAAACGTCTTGAAGGTGAACTATGTAAGAATTTTGCAAAAAAATATCCACCAGGCCAGTGCTATATATTTTGTTTAGTTGATTACTTACAATATCCTAAATTTTCCAAGGATTTTAACCAAGGAACCGGGACATTTGAACAGGAGCGCCAGTCAATTGCGTCATATCCGCATTACTCTCGCTTTCCACTCGTACAGCCATAGTAATCATGGGACAGACATTGACAACTGGGTTATGCCCAGTGGTACGTTCAGCATCACACGTGCACATGAAACGCACATGCAGGAAACCTCGTGAATTACAGCCATTTCACACAGCAAACGTGAGCAGCGCGTATTATTTCCGGCATGAATGTAAATCAGTGAGTGCATTCACACCGGGAGCAGGAGCGGCGCGTGATCGTTGAGCAAGAGCAGCGGTGAAGCGCGGGTTTCAGCACAGAGTGTCCACACAAAAGTGCCCAAAATTTGCATGTCTGGGGTGTTTTGTCAAGAACTGGATTATATGTCAGAAAAGAAAATGAATTTTCTTTTTAAAATGAACACATTTTTTTTGTTTGATATTAGATGTGAAAAGAAGGAAATGGTTCTTCTATAACACTGCACTTTAGATGTGTGTGAATTTCCCACACCAGGAGTAATTTATATAATCCTATTTTATAGTGATTACTGTTCAAAATGTTCTATGGAAAATGTTCTACTAAAGAAAAGAGAGAAAATAAATGTTTGTGTGCTTTAAAGTGGTTAGAAAAAAAATAAACTGTAATCGGTGCATCTCTATAAAAAACAAAAGACTAAAACTAACTAGACTAAGACTGCAAGGAGAAAACAAACAAACAAACAAAAAAAAAACAGAAGGAGACACTAAAGCCAGATAGATCAATATCACAACAAGAACTCGGTTTAACCATACACAGAGCACACAAAACGAACCAGCAAAGATTAGAGGGAAAAAGGTGTAACCCCTCACACCCGGGTCCCACTCAACCCGAGAGTCAGGCGCTCTAACAAGGAGGCTAAAGACTGCAGCCTCTAGAGTCTGTCGCTAGAGCGCCTATTGAGATCAGGGAGTGAGGTTTACTCACACAGCAACTACTAGCTGGCCTCCGTTACAAAGGCACAATATAAAGTGGCGAGAGCATAGATATCCATATAAAGGCTAGATATCTCGTCCGCGCTGCTGGCCAATGGAGGTCGACGTCTGCACCTAGCGGCCATCTTGTCACAGGCAGCTCGCTCACTCGTAACATAGTTTTAATGGTGCATGTACTTTTTAAATCACCATAACTTGGTTAATTTTCTACCGGTCTGGTTTGTTATAAACGTCAAGACGTAGTGATGACACTGTGACTGCATACTTATGAATAATAAGTGTATAAATAAATAATCATCCAGAATTAACGTTTGTAAGAAACCAAACAGTTGTAAATCCGTCAAGATTTCAACGAGATAAGAGTATTTGTGTTCGTGCTGATCACTCAGCTTACATCAGCTACTACAGAGCCCGCCAGAAAGCCTGCCTGTGACAAGATGGCCACCGGTGATGACGATAAAGACTCCGTTATGAGACATCTAGCCTTTATATGGATATCTGTGGGCGAGAGCACATAAGGAAAACAAGGAGACGGGACAAGAGGAGCACATGGCCAACACATACAAAGACAAAGCCATGTGCTCAAGCCAAAGCTCAAGCACAAGACAAACAAGGAAACATTAAACAGTGACAAAACAGGCAAGACTGCCACGGTGGGACCCAATTGCATGTAGTTCGGTAGAATTAAATTCTACTTATCCACGGGACTCACATGTGGCACTGATATCTGTCTCTCAATAGCAATCATGCCTTGCTTCATACCACAGTCATGTTAAAAACATCAATGTATTCACTCATCCATAAACATTATTAGATCCATCAACCTGATGTCAAGATTTCCGCTTAAATGCTTTGCGGCATCAACCAATGGCCTTGGTTATTGTAAGAGGTTAGCGACCCCTTAGCGGCGAAAAAATAATTACATATTGTAACATTAAGACGAGTTTTAAACATGTTTACAGAGGTAGATGATCAGACATTGGTAAACCATTCCACAACATGGAACATGGGCAGCAACTGAGAAAGTTTAATCTCCTTAACTTATTAAGTGTGACCGAGGAATTTCTAGGAGCAGCGGATTTTGGCATCTCAGAGACCTGTGAGAGCAACTAAAATTTAAAAAAAGCTCAGAAATGTATTTTTGTGCCAGTCCATGCAGAGCTTTAAAGGTGCCCTCTGGGATAAAAAAATCAAATCATACACCATATTCCATACCAGATGGAGGCTGTATACCTCCAGAAATACCTCCGCGGCCACGCGCACTCTCATGTCTTCAAACAACACGGGCGAGCGCTGTGTTGCTCTGTCTCCCTCGTGTCTAATGTCTAATGCTTGTGGCATAAAAGACTGGTACTTACACATGTTTGAGTTCGCAGATGCTGATGCTTCCATTGACCTCCATCCTCCCCACCACCTCCAAGATGGTTCCAAGATGGGTCGGCTGCGCTTCGTCTTCAGGCAGGAAATGCAGAGTCCGGACCCTCAACTTGAGAGCTATGGACGGGGCCTACGCCAAATAACTTTATTGCTTGTTGGGCTATCAATAAATGTATTTAATGTTACAGTATTTATTCTCTCGAGTCTTTCTGGTAGAACTGATTTCATCAGGCTCCAAAATTATTTGAAAAGAACACAAAAAGAATGGCCTTCTCAGCTGCCATAGTTGCAACTCTTGCGTCATCAGAACAGGGTGTTCAATGCATCACCATTTCCGTTTAAGAAAAGTTTTGCAACCTTTTGTCGGTGCTAAACAAGCTCAGAATTCTGGTTTGGTCATGTGACCCTCAACATATAGACTATATTGATTTACATAAGGAGTGTGGAGTGTGCCTCCTGGACGCCTCCCCGGGGAGTTGTTCCGGGCATGTCCAACTGGGCGGAGGCCCCGGAGAAGACATAGGACACGCTGGAGAGACTATGTCTCCCGGCTGGCCTGGGAACGCCTCTGTGTCCCCCCAGAAGAGCTGGAGGAAGTGTCTAGGGAGAGGGAAGTCTGGGCATCTCTGCTTAGACTGCTGCCCCCGCGACCCGGCCCCGGATGAAGCGGAAGAAGATGGATGGATGGATGATTTACATAAATCAAAAGCAGGAGGGTCTGGGGTACGGCGCTCTACGCCCTGAGGAAACAAGCCTATTAGAGCTCAGCCTCAATAGTCACAAGCGTTTCAAAAGTTGGACAGCCATTTATCCGGAGCCTCACACACGCAAAACAAACTAAATACAATTCTTTATTTTTTTGACCGGCTGCCTCCGATTCTATCACTATTGACTTTTAATACGAGGTGCAGAGCTCATATGCAGTCTACTGCTGTTGAGTACATTATAGTTTTTCTTTGTAGGTTGTACTAATAGTTTTTATGTGTTTGACAAATATTACTTGCATTAACAATTATAAAACTGTCCACAGATCATTCCACGTTTAGTTCCAAAGTCCATCCAATGTTATTTGACCAGTCTTTCAATAACATGTATAAATATGGACTTTAACAAGTTTTTAGATTAAGGGCCAGGGTAACCTAACCCAAAACTGATAGCTAAGATTTTCCTTCAATTCAAGGCTGTTAACCACAATTATTATTTGTATAACAATTTACAGTAATATTGAATACGTTTTCTGGGTAACACTTTACAATAACAGTACATGAATAATATTCAATGTATATTCTAATACCTGAATTAATAATTACTTTACTATGAATTAATGATGAGTTAAGACATACTAATGAGGACCTAACCTTAACTATGACATGAGTCATATGAATTCCTGCATGAATATACCATCTTAACTACACATTAGAACATGCTTGTTAATTAATGCATTAATTAACATTTTGGGGTAAACTATATCAAACATGTTCTAGATCAAAAGAAAGATGTACTAAAAGGGCACAATGTAAAATTGTTTATAAATGTGCGATGTTGCAATGTTTACATTTAACCGTACTCATTGAACACACAATGATGCATTCAGCATTAAAAACAATTTCATCTCATTCTGTTTTAAGTAATTCTACTGCTGCCATCAAGACTGAAATACACTAACATAGTCATTGACAGATGCAATTTTCAAAATTAAAATCAGTGTTAGCACAGATGATTAGATGGTTATTTATATGGTTATTTTATGGATTGGTTTACTGTCTTTATATCATAATGCAGTTGAATGTTAGTCAGTTATGGTTCTTGCTCTACTTTTGGCCCACAAAATATGTCCATTTACTAGAGCAAGTTTGATTTAGTTCACCCCGAAATGTTAATTAATACATTAATTAACAAGCACTTACTAACGTGTAGTTAAGATGGTATTTTCATGGAGGGATTCATATGACTCAAGTCGTAGTTAAGGTTAGTTCCTCATTAGTATACGTCTTAACCACTGAAATATATAATGACATGTCATATCCATATCATTCTATATAGATCAGTGGAATTGACTCATCATTAGTTCATAGTAAACTAATTATTAATTTAGGTGTTAGTACATGATGATTCATGTACTATTATTTAAAGTGTTACCATGTTCTGTAACAATATCTCCAAAGATAATTTTGTTGTTTTAGCATTATTTTATATGATACGGGGGGGGGGAATCACCTTTTTGAACATAAAAAACAAATGATCAGCATGATTTCACTGTGGATATTGGCTGAAGAATGACATGATGACAGGCCAGGGTAACCTAACCTCTACTGGTGATTATGTTCAAATAAGTTGACAGAAGTCTTGTCTTGTGTACAATTTGATATTCCTTTAAAGACATTGGTTAATAATTAAATTAAGAATTAGTACTTGGTCAGCAAGAAAATGCTATAAAAGGTCTGTTTCTCTGAGTAGCTCTTCACAAACCATCAGCCATGAGAGCTGTTGTGCTTGCCCTGACTGTAGCCCTTGTGGGTAAGTGAAAATGGATTTATATATTTTTCCATCTCTCTCTTTTTAGCTCTGTAGAAGAACTTGTTTGGAAAATTATGAACCTCTTGAAAACCACATTTTTGAAAACCAAAATGGGTAACACTTTACGGTAAGGGTACATGAATTATCATGAATTCATGTATAAATTCATTCATGAATTATGCATTAATATCTAATGAATCATCAGGAACCAACACGAGTTCAACGTTTTTCATTCATGACTTCATGGATGAACAACGCCTTAATTAAAACATTAACTAATATGAGTACATCATCATGAATTATGATTTATTACACATGATCATGATGTTTTCTTTGTTCAAAGTTATGCCACTTTTAAGAGCACATTGTTCATCAGTGTTTCAAAGGACCTAGTCACCACTTCAGTTGAGGGGCCACACACATGATGAAGTCATTAATATATTAATGCTTAGTTAATGATGACTATTGGACAGACACCATAATAGACCAATCACAGCTCATAGCGCACACATTCTGTAAATCAAATACAGAAGTCATCATTAACTAAGCATTATCTATTAATGACTTTATCGTGTGTGGCCCCTTAACTAAAGTGGTGACTTGGTCCTTTGAAACACTGATGAACAATGTGCTCTCAAAAGTGGCATAACTTTGAGCAAAAAAAAAAAAAAAAACATCATGATCATGCGTAATAAATCATAATTCATGATGATGTACTCATGATTCATGATGATGTACATGTTAATGTTTTAATTAAGGTGTTGTTCATCCATGAAGTCATGAATGAAAAACGTTGAACTCGTGTTGGTTCCTGATGATTCATAAGATATTAATGCATGAATTAATGCATAATTCATGAATGAATTTATACATTCATGATAATTCATGTACCCTTACCGTAAAGTGTTACCCCAAAATGATTTCATTAACAATTTTTTCTGTTTCTTTCAGCGGCTCAACAGATCAACCTTGGTAAGTAATATGATATAGCAAATTAGTTTTAAGGTTAATTTATACTACATTATTGCTTAAAAATAATAACCCTAACAATTGACTGAGATCAAAAATACTGTACACATTTCAGTTCCTGAGTTTGCCCCTGATAAGACCTATGTGTACAAGTATGAGGCTCTGCTCTTGGGTGGTCTTCCTCAAGAAGGTCTGGCCAGAGCAGGAATAAAAGTCAGCAGCAAGGTTCACCTCAGTGCCGTGACAGAGAACACCTTCCTGATGAAGGTAATGACTATTGAGAACTGTAAATACAGTAGGTGTTCCACACTGACAGGAAACTAAAGTGTTAACAAGCTCTAGCTGCAATAGCAACAATTCCCTCATTTAAAGTAAATATGTTTCCTTACAGCTCATTGATCCTCTACTCCACGAGTATGCTGGCATTTGGCCCAAGGATCCATTTGTTCCTGCCACTAAGCTCACCTCAGCTCTGGCTGCTCAGCTTCAGATTCCCATCAAGTTTGAGTATGCTAATGGTGTGGTTGGAAAGGTATTCGCCCCTGCAGGAGTCTCCCCTACAGTACTGAATCTGCACAGAGGAATCCTCAACATCCTTCAGCTCAACCTCAAGAAGACCCAGAACATCTATGAGCTGCAAGAGGTAAGAAAGTGATCCTAGTACACTTGATCCATTTTGAGTTCTGCAATCTAATTCTTTGACTTGTACTTCAAGGCTGGAGTTCAGGGTGTGTGCAGGACCCACTACGCAATCAGTGAGGATCCAAAGGCCAACCACATTATTGTCACCAAGTCTAAGGATCTGAACCAGTGTCAGGAGAGAATCATGAAGGATGTTGGTTTGGCATACACTGAGAGGTGTGCCGAATGCACAGAGGTAATGAAAAAGACTAGAAAGAATTGAAATATTTACTCAATATAATGAAAATGCCAAGAGTAAAGTGGTC
Source organism: Pimephales promelas (assembly GCF_016745375.1). The sequence continues at coordinate 86,280 of NW_024121145.1, forward strand.
ACATACCTTTCTCCCGACAGAGGGTCAAGAGTCTGATTGAAACTGCATATTACAACTACATCATGAAACCATCTGCCGCCGGTGTACTGATCGCTGAAGCCACAGTTGAGGAAGTGCATCAGTTTTCACCCTTCAATGAGATCCATGGTGCTGCCCAGATGGAAGCAAAGTAAGATTGATCCTTTGTGAGATTTTTCTTAAAATATTAAGTAACAATATTAATAATAATCATTTTTTCCCAGACAAACTTTGGCTTTTGTTGAGATGGAGAAGACGCCCATTGTTCCAATCAAAGCTGATTACTTGGCCCGTGGCTCCTTGCAGTACGAGTTATCAACTGAAATTCTTCAGACCCCCATTCAACTCATGAAGATCAGTGATGCACGCGCTCAGGTATAATTCATTACTTAACATCTTTAAAAGTCTCCAAGTCAAAGCCTTTGATCCATGAAGACGGCATCTGAGTGTTGCCCTTACTCTTTCTAGATTACTGAGGTCTTAAAGCACCTTGTTGAAAACAATGTGGCCATGGTCCATGATGATGCTCCACTTAAGTTTGTTGAGCTCATCCAGCTCCTGCGTGCTGCCACCTTGGAGAATACTGAGGCTATCTGGGCTCAGTTCAAAGACAAACCAGTTTACAGGTACAATATTTGAGCAATAAGTTAATATAAATAAAGTTCAATGGCAATTTTTTTATTATGAATATATTTTAAACACTGAATTTGTTAGGCGATGGCTTCTGGATGCTCTTCCTGCTGTTGGCACACCAGTCATTGTAAAATTCATCAAGGAGAAGTTCCTGGCTGGTGATCTTACCATTCCTGAGTTCATTCAGGCTCTTGTGGTTGCTCTGCAAATGGTCACTGCTGATTTGGAGACCATCCAGTTGACAGCTGTGGGTACATCTTACTAACCTCAAAGTGCTGTTCTTTAAATCTTACCTAAGTGAAATTAATAATTTCTGTATGTTGCTGAACAGAGTTTGGCTATGCACGAGAAAATCGCCACAATCCCAGCTCTGCGTGAAGTCGTCATGCTTGGATATGGCTCCATGATTGCCAAACACTGCGTTGCAGTTCCCACTTGCCCCGCCGAGCTCCTCAGGGTAAAACCCTCAAGACATCCATACATTTCTGTCATGGACATAACATAATATTTTATATTTGTCTAACTGTATGTGTCTCAAACTCCTCAGCCCATCCATGATATTGCTGCAGAGGCCATTTCCAAGAATGACATTCCTGAAATCACTTTGGCTCTGAAAGTTCTGGGAAATGCTGGTCACCCTGCTAGTCTTAAAACCATCATGAAGCTCCTACCTGGACTGAGAACTGCAGCTACTTCTCTGCCTCTTAAAGTCCAGGTTGATGCCATCTTGGCTCTGAGGAACATTGCCAAGAAAGAGCACAAACTGGTCAGTGTCAGACACTGTAGGAATCAATTACTGTAAAGATTACAAACATTTTCATTCAATAATATACTAACCTTGTTTTCTGCCCCAGGTTCAGCCAGTGGCCCTGCAGCTTGTATTGGACAGGGCTCTCCATCCTGAACTGCGTATGGTTGCTTGTATTGTGTTGTTCGAGGCCAAGCCCTCAGTGGCTCTCGTCTCCAATCTTGCTGGTGCTTTGAAGACTGAGACGAACATGCATGTTGCAAGCTTTGCCTATTCCCACATCAAGTCCTTGACCAGAATCACTGCACCCGATATGGCACCTGTGTAAGATTAACAAATATTTGTTTTCATATATTTTAATTTAACAGACAGAACTGAGCACAAGCCAGAGGTAATTGTGGTATTTCCATTTCAGTGCGGGTGCAGCTAATGTTGCCATCAAGCTCATGAGTCGCAAACTGGACAGGCTTAGTTTCCGTTTCAGCAGAGCCATTCAGCTGGACTTCTATCACAGTGAGTCTTGCCACTTTTTGAGTGAGAGAGAGAGAGCTAAAAAATAGTTTCTTAAAATGTGTAAAGAATTCTCCTGACACATTAAATGTATTCTTACCTCTGTCCCTGTGCAGCTCCTCTTATGATTGGAGCTGCTGGTAGTGCCTACATGATCAATGATGCCGCCACCATCCTGCCCAGAGCTGTTGTAGCTAAAGCACGTGCTTACCTGGCTGGAGCTGCTGCTGATGTTCTTGAGGTTTGACAACCAATACTTAAAAAAATGATTCATGGTTTTAAAATATTTCCAATCTTCAATCAATTGATCCTTTCAAACAGATCGGTGTGAGAACTGAAGGAATCCAGGAGGCTCTTCTGAAATCTCCTGCTGCAGATGAAAGTGTTGACCGTATCACAAAGATCAAGCGCACCCTGAGAGCTGTAAGTTTTCATGTCCAGTGTACAGTATAATTGTGTACTTTTAAGTAATATTATAAACATGATATAGGCAAAATGTATATAACTTCTCTGTTTTAACACCTCAAGCTCACAAACTGGAAGGACTTACCAACCAATCAGCCATTGGCTTCAGCCTATGTCAAATTACTTGGACAAGAAGTGGCTTATATCAACATTGACAAGACCATCATTGAAGAAGCAATACCGGTACTGTGCTGTACTTTATATCTTCTCTCTCATTAAAACATTTGTTTGTGATCTGTCTAAAAATTTGTTCTCACAATTAGAATAAATTTTCTCATAAACATTATCCTCAGATTGCCTCTGGACCCAAACCACGTGAACTGTTGAAGCATGCCCTTAAAGCTTTGCAGGAAGGAGTTGCCTTCCAGTATGCCAAACCCCTGCTTGCATCTGAAGTGCGTCGTATCTTGCCAACAGCAGTTGGTTTGCCCATGGAGCTCAGTTTGTACACTGCTGCTGTTGCTGCTGCAAGTGTCAATGGTGTGTTTTTTTTTCTTAGAATGTTTTGATCTTTCCTTGGATAAGAGGGAGTCACGTCAAAGTTTGATGTTCCTCTGTTCATCCTTCTAGTTAAGGCCACCATTACACCTCCTCTCCCTGAGGAGATTGAGACTATGACTCTTGAACAGCTCAAGAAGACTGATGTTCAACTCCAGGCTGAAGCTAGACCAAGGTAGACTTTTGAAGCTACATTCATGAAGATGAGATATAATATACTCGACAACAGTTTTACTAACAATCTCTCTTATTCTTATTTCAGTGTTGCTCTCCAGACCTTTGCTGTGATGGGAGTGAACACTGCCTTGATCCAAGCTGCTGTTATGGCAAGAGGAAAGATCCGTACTATTGCCCCAGGAAAAATGGTTGCAAGAGCAGACATTCTCAAGGGCAACTACAAGGTTGAGGCTCTGCCTGTTGATCTTCCTGAACACATTGCTGATGTCAGGTGATGAAATATTAGTCAGACCAGTGTAGCAAACATACTGAATCAATTCTTAAACAATTCAAAAGGTTTCTGAAAGTGAGATTCATCTTTTTTTGTTTCAACAGCTTTGAGACTCTTGCTGTGGTCAGAAACATTGAAGAGCCCAGCGCTGAGAGGATTGTTCCCTTAGTACCCGAGATTCGTGCTGATTATTTGGTAAATTTTGAACCCACATGATGGATGTGTTAGTATTATGAATATTCTTTTGCTTTAAGTTTTAAAACCGCAAGGCATAAAATATTTAATTATTCTTTTCAGTCCTCTGAAACACAAGATGAGAATTCTGTGAGAGCTGCTGCTCCATTTCAAAAGACTCTCTGTCTTGCTGTCCCATACATTGAAATCAAGGGGTGCGTTGAGGTGCACTCTCACAACGCTGCTTTTATCAGAAATTCTCCTCTCTTCTACATAATTGGACAGCACTCAGCTCGTGCTGCACTGTCAAGAGGTATTCATTCAGGAAAGATTACATTGATTAAAATCATAAATTTGCAGACAAAATTATAATTATCATCCTGGCTTTAGCTGAAGGTCCTGCAGTTGAAAGACTGGAGCTTGAAGTCCAAGTTGGTCCTAGAGCTGCTGAGAGACTCCTTAAGCAAATCAGCCTCATTGATGAGGAGACTCCAGAAGGAAAGGCCTTCCTGCTGAAACTGAGGGAAATCCTCGAGACTGAAGACAAAAATGCGCCTGTCTCTTCTGAAAGCAGCAGTAGCAGCCGCAGGAGCCGCAGCAGTAGCAGCAGCAGCAGCAGTTCAAGCTCCTCCATGTCCAGCTCTCGTATGAGTAAGGTGAGGATGTGAAAGCGTGTTGGCAGTAGCGGTTTTAGGCACGGGCGAACCGGGCAGTCGCCCGGGGCGGCATTTCTTCGTCACACGGGGGGCGGCACGAGCAGTTAAAAAAATCCTCTGTGCCGCGAAGGTTTTCTATTTTTTATCATTTTGATTCAATTATTGGCAATGCTTGCTGAGAAGGAGCCGTGCACAGAACAGAAGCGATGTCAAGGGCGTCTCCAGTTCACGTATCGCGTCTTTTGTGCGCGCAAGGTCGTTATTTCAAATAGGCACACAGGAAGTGTGCTCATTATGCACTCACGGGAAGTGCGCTCATAAACTTTTCAGCACATGCACCCAAACACTTGTGTTTTTTCTCGTCTCCGTAAATAAATCTTTTAGCAGAGCAGAGCTACAGCAAGTGTTAGTCGTTGTGGAGAGCGCAGTGCTAAAGCAGTTGTAAAGCAATGACAGCCAAGGGGAAATCGGACCGAATTTTACTATTAATAATAAAAGATTAGCTACTTTGTAATATAAATGTCAGGAATGTATCTTTATTAACTCATTCTTTTTATAGAGATGATTTAAATGCTGAAATATGAGGTTTATCTTTTTGTAAAACCTTTTTTGTGTTAACCTTTTTTAAGTTTAGTAGGTAACATAAAAGACACTCCTTTAAAACAAATCTTTAATGTTATTAACTTGGTGAATTGATTTCTTTGTGTATTAGGCTTTTTGAACAATATTCTGTGTATGTGATCATTTTGGTCACTATATTCATGAAATGAAAATAATTTCCATAATGATCAACTAAAATCAACTTTAATTATGTGTTTTTACAGTAGCCTATAATATGCAAAGTACAATTTTCTATTTTCTAAATAATCTCTGATTCTGTCCTTTTCTCTAACATTTTAAGAGTGACATAGGGCTACAAAAGCTATTTTAGGTCTATAACAGTTTGGATAGTTGTTAATATGAGAGCTGTTCAAAATTATTTAAGAGATGGCCTAAATATTGTGTTACTACATAAGTATCTCTCTGACCCTTTCACTTAAAAACTCCATTTCGTGAAAAAGTATAGTTTAACAAGTCATAACTAAAAGTGTGCCATGCATATAATTCAAGGCAGTAACCAATGTGCTAATGGTTCCTCCCTTGAAAGTTAGATTAATCTAGCAAAATAACTTCGAAAGTGGTCTCGCCCTGGGTAAAGTTCAAAGTAGAACCACCACTGTGTGTTGGTTAGGTAGCCAATATTTGTGTTATAAATATGCATTTACACTCATTTTATATGGATTTTCAGACTGCAACCATCATAGAGCCCTTCAGGAAGTTCCACAAAGACCGGGTAACTATACCAATAATTATTTTTGTTAAATTTTTTCTTTTCTTTTTAGATCATCAATTATCATGTCTGTAATGTCTTTTGCTTGCAGTTCATGGCACCCCATGGCACCTCAAAGGCAGTTAGCAGTGGAAGCACTGCATCTAGCTTTGAGGCTCTCCAGAAACAGGTGAATCAATTAGAGTAATTTGTTTTTTTTCATAATAACATAAAACCCCAAAGAATTTGCACTAAAATCAGAATGAATCGAATATTGTTTATGCTTTCAGGCTAAGTTCCTTGGAAGTGCTCTTCCACCTGTTTTTGCTGTCATTGCCCGTGCTGTGAGAGTTGACCACAAGCTGCTGGGTTACCAACTTGCTGCATACTTTGACAAGCCAACAGCAAGAGTGCAGCTCATCGTTTCCTCCATCGCTGAAAATGACAATCTGAAGATCTGTGCTGATGGTGCCCTGCTGAGCAAGCACAAAGTCACTGTAAGACTGGAACTATTGTCAGAAATTAATTTCTCAAGTGAAATAATTTATATCAATACCATCCTTTGAACACAAATGTCCTTCAGGCCAAGGTTGCTTGGGGTCAAGAATGCCAACAGTATGCAGTCACTGCTAAAGCTGAAGCCGGTGTCCTGGGCGAATTCCCTGCTGCACGTCTAGAGCTGGAATGGGAGAGGCTGCCAATAATTGTCACCACATACGCCAAAAAGTAATGTTCAGTAACACTAAATGACAAATGTATTGTAGAGTTTAGAAAAAGGCACTGGTTTAATCTGCTCTTCTTTGTGCATCCCTTCCCAATTAGGCTGTCTAAGTACATTCCTATGGCGGCTTTACAGGCGGGCTTTAGACTTGAAAGAGCAACGAACAGTGAGAAAGAGATTGAACTGACTGCAGCCTTGCCAACTCAGAGATCCTTGAATGTCATTGCTAGGATTCCAGAGGTGAAATAGTTTTCTGTTAAATTATGACTCTCACAGAGATATAAGAAAATACAACTAATTATTTTTCTTCTTCCTGCTCTAGATGACACTTTCAAGGATGGATATTCGTCTCCCTGTCGCTGTTCCCATCAATCCAGATGGAACTTTTTCCATTCATATCGATGAGGACATTCTCTCCTGGATCCAGAAACATATCAAGGAAGAATAAGAAATGAAGAATTACATTTAACATTTTTGTAAGTGAGCAGTGTGGAGTTGATTATGCGGAATTGATTGTTCTTTGACAATTTTATTTTATTTTACCACTGTTTTAATGCAAGTAACACTAATAAACACCCTGCAAGTTACTGATGTGTGGTCCTATAATAATACTCTTTTATGAAGTCTTGATTTTGTTTTGGGGTTGTACTAATATATTCTTTCATACTTGACTGTTCAAAAGACAATTTTCACATATTTTACATTATTACAGCACCTCTCTCCCTAGACTGACTAGAATGTGCCCTTTATTTCTTGTTTTGATGAAGCCTCTGCTTCCGAAATACAAAATGTTATGTGATTGGTTAGCTAGCCAAGTGTGTTGTGATTGTCATAAATACATTGGCCGTGTATGTCAACAGCGACGCCATATTTCTACAGGCAACTTTCCCTAACTCTCATAACTGAAAAAAAGGTGCCTGACTATTCTGAGGTTTTACAAACCGTTGTTTGATCCAAACCAGATCTTGTGGAATTACCTTCCACAGACAAGACAGTTGTTTTTAGTTGTATTTGTTCATTGTAAGATTATGTTGACAGCTAGGTGGCCACCAAAGTCAAACTATCAGCCTAATAGTTAGCGATAACGGTTATCATAACAGAATTTAGGTATGAAAATGAGACTTTGTAAGAGATAATATAACGTTTACATGATTTTTATGAAGTATGAGCATATATTTTAGTTTATATTATGGACTAAGGTAAATGGAAAGTGAGTCGTCAGTCTTCAATTTCTCATTAATGCAATTATCTAATCAACCAATAACATGGCAGATGCTTCAATGCATTTAGGGGTGTGGTACTGGTCAAGACAATCTCCTAAACTCTAAACTGAGTGTCAGAATGGGAAACAAATGTGATTTAAAAAATTTTGTGTGTGGCAAGGTTGTTGGTGCCAGACGGGCCAGTCTGAGTATTTCACAATCTGCTCAGTTACTGGGATTTTCATAAACAAACATTTCTAGGGTTTACAAAGAATGGTGTGAAAAGGGAAAAACATCCAGTATGCGGCAGTCCTGTGGGCGAAAATGCCTTGTTGATGCTAGAGGTCAGAGGAGAATGGGCCGACTGATTCAAGCTGAGAGAAGAGCAACTTTGACTGAAATAACCACTCGTTACAACCGAGGTATGCAGCAAAGCATTTGTGAAGCCACAACACACACAACCTTGAGGCGGATGGGCTACAACAGCAGAAGACCCCACCGGGTACCACTCATCTCCACTACAAATAGGAAAGAGGCTACAATTTTCAAGAGCTCAAAATTGGACAGTCGAAGGCTTGGAAAATGTTGCCTGGTTTGATGAGTCTCGATATCGTTTGAGACATTCAGATGGTAGAGTCAGAATTTGGCGTAAACAGAATGAGAACATGGATCCATCATGCCTTGTTACCACTGTGCAGGTGTTGCACCCCTGTTAAAAACAGAGAAATTGCTCTCACAGAAATCTATTTGAGGTCTGTGAAAGTTTTAAAGCAGTCTTTAAAGGTGCAATACCTAAGATTTAGATGCCGCTAGAGGGCGCTACATTCAAAACAACAACAATGGCTTTGCTTGATGACGACGTGGAGGAACGCGGAATGATGGGAACTGTTGTTTTCAACTCCACCGTGGATAAATATGTATGTTATGCGCGCAGTATGTCTCGCTCTAACATTATATCCCGGGAGATTTGAACTAATTTGCGGGCATCAGGGAAACGCTATCAATATGCGGGAGACTCCCGGAACTTCCGGGAGACTTGGGATGTCTGCAATGTACATTTGACACATCTTTTCATGTCGTGTAAGTATTCAACCACAGCTACAGTTTCACAAAATTAAGGTTAAGGGGGTCGCACACCGGACGAGAAGCTGCAGCGCCGCGTCGCACCACATAATTATTCGAACACATTATTATCTACAAGTGTACACATACCGGCGGCGCCATTCGGCGTCTGTCCGCGTCTGATCAGGACCGTGTTCAATTCAAAACCCTGCTGCGCCACAGAGCGCCATTTACATAGTTTTATATAAAATTGCAATTATTTTTGCCTCAAACCGTTGCTAATGGATCCTGACTTTGCCCTATGCTGCAATATGCATTTAGTTTTGCAGTGATTTACAGAAATCAGCTGCTTGAATGACAATTACTGATTATTATTAGATTTTTCAGGTGAGATTCTCAATTCATTCTGTGAACGGATTCTCTGAGGTAAAGTTTTCAGAATGCAGACTCAGCAACGATTGTACTTAATCGTACAGTACAATAACATAGAACAGACATTATCTTCATTTTCTGTCATTAAACATAACAATATTGCTGGCCATGCACTGATGAGAAAGTGCGCGTCCGGTGTTCGATAACGTTACTGCGGAGTTGTCCTAATGTGGCGCGGCGCTTCTCGTCCGGTGTGCGACCCCCTTTACAGCCAACAGTTCACATTCCGAGAATAAATGAAAAGAATATATGTGCTCCATTCCATAACAAATGCGCGAAACAAGTTGTCGTTTGATAGACGCTAACGCACAACTACAACTACCGCATTTGTCCAGGACTACACGTAGTAAGAGCGGAAACCGAGGTAAGCGGATATGACGCAATTGACTCGCGACTCCCAGCTCACCCCTGCTGACACGTTCCGTTTCCTTGGTTAAAATCTCAATTTTCTCGGGATTTAAACATTGTTTGAAACATTTGGAATATTGTGAGTTATCATCTTTACTAAATATATAACACTGGCCTTGTGATTTTGGGATATTTTAATGCAAAAATCTTAGGTATTGCACCTTTAAGTGCTGCTTCAGAGCGCTCGTGCCTGTCGGAGAACTGTCACGTCTGTAACATTGTTTTTTCCTCTGTGAAAACGAAAAATAACATTTTATGTTTTGTGGAGAGCCAACCCTACCTCTCATTTGAGCAGTGTAATTCACAGAATTACAAAAAATATATTTTGCCTCCTAAAACGTAAAGATTTTTTGTCACGCATGAATGCTTGTCTATTTCAAGCTAAATATAAAACGCATGTATACTGTATTTTCCGCACTTTAAGGCACACCGGATTATGAGGCGCATAAGATACTGCAGTCAAACGTTTGACTGGGTCTAAGTTATGCTAGATGTGCTGGGAATGTAACGAGTGCGCGGCGCCGGTGTTTAGGCTTTTATTAATGTGAGCGCACTGGGGCGGGCATGTGACTTACATTCGCAGCCTGACTCATGAGTATTCAATGTGCGTCGGCTCGCTGACAGCAACGGCTGGCTGTTTTGAATGAGACGACCCGGTTACTGTGAACGGGGAGCGCTTGATGAACATTCTGTGACGCGCGAGCAGCGCCGGGGACAGTGTGTCTGTTCGTGTGACTGTTAAGAGTGAGCGCTCGGGAGCGGGAGACACACATAACCTGATTTATACCAGGTTGAACTGGCCGTGTACTATTCGACTATAACGTTCATAGTCGAATCAGACCTCTCCGAATCGAATCGTCGAATCCTCAACTATTAGAAGTCAGCCCTACAATTAACCATGTAATTTTCTCTTTACACGACATAATAATGACCCTCTAAGAATTACACAATTAGGAAAAACATCACCTAGTCAGTAATAACTCCATACAAAATATCTGAATTAACCTTTAAAGTTAGTTACCCAAAAATATATCAATGTTTTTTTACAGCATCTTAAAACAACACTGGCAAATAACCTTGAAAAAGTACATTAATAAAACAGACTATTAAAACAAAGATTTAACTTAACCCTTTGAATTACTTGGAAAAATACAAACAGCACAATAGAACATCTGTAATGCTAAATACTACTGTTTTATAGTCATTCATTTAGAATACACATTTTTAACCTCAGTAGTTTCATTGCACTTAACACAGAGAGTATATTGCCTCTTCACATTAAACACTATTTTGGCATAAACTTTAACAATAACACGTTTACCTTTTTTTATGATATAAAACAAATACACAGAGAAAATGGCGGCGCCTGCACTATTACATTACCACCACGCTTTAATCTCGGCCCACGTGACAGAGCTAGCGTAGGCAACACTGGAGCAACACATCACGGTTAGCCTGCTAAATGTGCATCATATTTACTAATCACTAAATTTACTCCCTGCATGTTCCTTATGGTATTAAACATATAATCGTTCAAACATATTACAGCCCACTTTCTTACCTGTTAAAAAGGGAAATAGAAAACATGACACGGACACGATGTGGCCTCAGTCAAGTCCAATGTTGTGGACGAACGTAAGCCTCACGTTCCAATCCGTACACAGGCTGAACAAGGCATTAGCAATCGTTAACAGATCCTCCCATCACAAACCGGAACTTAAATTTACAGCAAAAGAAAGTGAAACTTATATAAACAAGCAAACACTGCATATTGTAAATTAAAGGGCATTACGCAAAAATGTTATAGAAGTTAAATAAGGATTTTAAACACATATCTGTTTATCCTATTAAGCTCTTTAGCCTCCTTTACTCACAAAGCAATGGATCACTGATCTACCGATCATGTTTTTTTCTTTCTCCTGTTTTAAAGAAATGAATGTTTCTTAAAATTAAATATTTCTTAACCAAACAGTGCAGCAATGCATTGATATGAACAATATTAAGTATCTTTTAACTTGCATCAACCCATTCAATGTATCAGGCTATTACATCAATTTTATCATCCTTACACAGGCTGGTGGTGGTGGTGTGATGGTGTGGGGGATGTTTTCTTGGCACACTTTTTCTTGGCACAGCCATGGCTACTTCCAGCAGGATAATGCACCATGTCACAAAGCTCGAATCATTTGAAATTGTTTTCCTGAACATGACAATGAGTTCACTGAACTAAAATGGCCTCCACAGTCAACCCAATCTCAACCCAATAGAGCATCTTTGGTATGTGGTGGAACGGGAGCTTTATTGTGCCCTGGATGTGCATCCCACAAATCTCCAACTGCAAGATGCTATCCTATCGATTTGGGACATTTCTAAAGAATGCTTTCAGCACCTTGTTGAATCAATGCCACGTAGAATTAAGACAGTTCTGAAGGCGAAAGGGGGTCAAACACAGTATTAGTATGGTGTTCCTAATCCTTTAGGTGAGTGTATTTTCTGCATTTCCAAGAGTCTGTGTTACAATGAGCCTCTATTAGAACTGTGATATTCTGTTACTTCTATGATTTCTACTGAGAAACCATGCATAAAAAAGTTGAATAAAGAGTCTATGTTCAGAAATTGAAATTATGAATTATTATTTTGTTTTGTAATATGCTGTATAGCTGTTTTGTGATGTGTTTTTGGTCACACTTCAGAGGCCCAGTCAACAGCATCATGCCTCTCTTTCCTGCCCGGGAACGAGCACCGCAAAATGCACCAGCTACGTGCCTCACGCCACAACCAGTGCAAACGACTTCAATAGGAGAGTCTCCTCTTTTGTTGAGAGCAGACCCTGTAACCCTGTATAGGCGCCGCCACAGAAGCTACAAATGTGCATGAGCACCGCCACAGAAGCTACAAATGTTCAAACCCTGTAACCATTTAAATTCGGGTAAATGTAGCAGACCACGCTGCCGGTTCTTGGCCATTTATGATTTGCAACGTTGCAACGAAATGCTAGATTTTTTTAAATCATAGACATGAGGCATTTTTGCAGAATTATGAGAGCAAGAAATCGCAACCTGTGTTTGCCTTAAAGAGCCCCTATCATAGCATTTGAAATGTTCCTATTTTTGTTTTGGGAGTTCCCAAAAACAGTTTAACGTGCATGCAAGGATAAAAAACACTTTATTTGTCTTATAATATGCATTTATTTTTACCCGATTTGCTCAACGACTCCCAAATGATTAGTTCGACGACTCATTTTCCCAAACACCTCCTTTGAGTGACGCGAATCTGCGGCGATTGGTCAAATGACCCAGCAGTTGTTATTGGTAAACCGTAGGCAGAGACTGTCGGCAACGGAACAGAATCCCATAACCAGGATTATAGCTTGTCAAGTGTTGAAAATTGTATATAGTGTTTGAACAAACGTGTCAGAAAAAGTGCACTTTCCACACGGTCCCACGGATTCTTCACATTCTCTTCCTTGGGCAATGAAAACAAGTGGCTGAACTGTCTTTGCAATGTCTAACACAGCGTCTTCTCGACATGATGCGATTCAGCTGAAGTTTTTGAATGTGTTATAAGGTGCGTTCCATTCGACCGTATAAGTGGACTGCGAAGTGGACTTTACAGGGTATTTCGCCATCTTAAGTGAGATTCCAATGGGCTTTATGCACGGCTGCACTACTTCCTGAACTTCAGCCAGCTCCTTGTTTCCTGTCTGCCATTATTGGGCAAAATTGATTAATTCAGGTGTGTCTGATTATTGTTGCCGTGACTACTGAGGTCAAGCACACCTGAATTAATCAATGTGTCCAATAATGCCAGACAGGAAACAAGGAGCTGGCTGAAATTCAGGAAGTAGTGAATCTGTGCATAAAGCCCATTCGAACGAAACGAACTTGTTCAGTTCGAAGGGCACTGCAAACGGCATAGGGAATAAGGGAACATCAATACATCACTTCACAGGAAGTCAGTGAAGTCCACTTCAACTGATATACCGTGTTCAGGGAGTAGGGAGCAGTGAACACTGCGTAGGGACCCTGTCGAATGGAACGCACCTCTAGACTAGACTTCAAGTTTATACTTCCGTCTGCGCACGCAGTTGTTGGGAGCGGCCAATGAGCTAATATTTTGTATCTATGTAACGACGAAACAGTTAATGACTCGTTTCAAAGACAATTAATTTCATAGACTCAGAGTCGACTCTCACTTTTGAAAGACAATAACTTTATATATGGTGCACTTTCAGATATAAATCTTTGCAGGATGTTTTCATTCCCTTAGAGCTATATTTCACACTACATGAACAGTCATTTTCAAAATTCATGATAGGGGCTCTTTAAAACAGAAGGCCATGTTCTAGCAAATTTTGAATGGACACCAAAAAATCCGAAACTCTAAACCCCTTTGCACATTATCAATACTTTTTGTGACTCCATGTGAACAAGTTTTGGGCCAATGGTAATTTGATTCAAAGGAATCCTTTGCATTCAAGGAAAAGTATCACATCATCCTTTCATTTTGAAAATGAAAACATTAAATGTAAAAAAAACATTTAAAATGATTAGTTCACTTTTAAAAAACTTCTGCTGATAATTTACTCAACCCCATGTCAACCAAGATATCAATGTCATTCTTTCTTTAGTCGAAAAAAAATTAAGGTTTTTGACGAAAACATTCCAGGATTTTTCTCCATATAATGGACTTCAATGGACTCCAACAGTTTCAAGGTCCAACTGAGTTTAGTGCAGTTTCAAAGGGCTTTAAATACTAACAGACGATGAATAAGGGTCTTATCTAGTGAAACAATTGGTCATTTTAAAAATAAATAAAAAAGTTTAAGTTTTACAAGCACAAATGCTCGCCTTTCTCTCTTCTGTGATGCGCGTTTGTGACTCTCCTGTTCGAACTCGTTCATCAAAATGAACAAATCTTAAAGTTATTTCGTTCATTCAACAAACAAAATGACTCTTTGACTGTGTTGACAGTTTATTTAAGTCCTTTATATGGAGAAAAATCCTGTAATGTTTTCTTCAAAAACCTTAATTTCTTTTTGACTGAAGAAAGAAACACAAAGACATCTTAGGTGTAAATTATCAGCAAAAGTTTTTTTTTTTTTTTTTTTTTTTTTTTAAAGTGAACTAATCCTTTACCAAAAGTAAGTTTACATCCCAACGGACAAATTACATGTAAATGCTTCAAAAAGTAAAATGTTATTTTTCAAAAACATTTACCATTGCATTGAGACAACATCTTTATTCGAATAAATATTACTTATAGCATTACGAAACACTGTCTACAGTATTATTTCAGTTAAACAATGCTTATTCCTTAAAAGCCTGTTTTATATCTAAAATACATTAATTTTAGAATCAGTCCCTTGTTAGTATGATATATTAAGCACTTTATCCATATGAAACAGGAAATCAAAACTTTGTGGTTTTGGAGGTGATGTAAACAATAATGGTGGTACACTGATTAGCTATAAAAAGTCTAAAAGATAAAATAAATCGTTTAAATGCAAATGCACAATAAATACAATAGACATATAAACTATTTGATCTAGATAAGTCATACTTTTTCCTTACAACTTACGCCATATTCAGTAAAAAAAATAAAAATAAAATTAAATAAAAGGTGTAACAACACATGATGCATAAGATTATCCAAGTACCTAAAAGTAAACCATAAAAAATAACTAATACAATTAATATCTACTAGCAAAACACAATATGAATAAAATTCTAAATAATTTTTAAATGGAAATGGATTTAAAATGAAATGGATTTGCTAAATGAAAATGCAAAATGTTTCAAAAAGTCAACATGATCATATTTAAAACATCGCTTCGTTCAAACCGTACACAATTCAGAGGTTTGTAAGATTTAGCACGATTAAGTCTCTGACAATCTTTTCCACAATTCTGTTAAATATTCATGTCTGGTTGTTGTAATTTCTTCATAAAGATATTGGTGGACTTAAATCACATTCAAACTCGTTCATATTGGCTCCGAGTATCTCTCCTCCTATGTTGGAAGAAAATGTAGCTCCATTTGCAAGCAGTTCCACATGGAAAGACTAAAGATGAGATTTACTGACTTTACCAGAAATTGAAATGAGTTTCTCCTCATGAGCGGAGTCTGCAAAATCAGAAAACAAATTTCATGTTTTATTTTAAAGAGAAATTAAACGAGTAAAAAAAAAATCACTCACACTTTGAAAGTTCTTCCGTCGTGCGACTTTGTGGTTTCATCTGGTCTGCAAATGTTGTGTTCAGAAACTGATGTTTGAGCCAAGTTGCACGATCGTCCTCGAAAGACTTCCTCTGAAAGAAGAGAACAACGTGGTAAAATCAAGATGAATAAAGAACTGAATTCAGAAGTCCATAACAACTGGACACAGGTCAGAACCTCATGGCCCAATCTGATGGCAGCCTCTGTAAAATTTCTCCTTTCCATTTCAAAATTTTTCCTCTGTTCTTCAAACTCTCTCCACTCTTCTTTCAAGCGTTCCTTCTCTTCCAGCATGTAGGAATCGTTCAGAACAGCTGCAGTCTCCTCATCACAGGATGTGTTGAGCTGTTGCTGTAAAAATCAAAAGCTGGTCTAGGAAAGCAGCTGTGTTTACTTGTACTTTTAAGCATTAACAGCTATATTTAAACAGACATCTTAATGAATCGGAACGCTAAATAAAGTGATGGGCGTGTTTATATGTCACAAGCTTCAAATCGGAATGGATTTTTTTGACGGTGCCTCTACTCACTTGCAGAAGTTGTTGTTGAGTCTGAATAAACTCCTTGCACTGCTGAATTTCTTGTTTGAGCCTCTCTATCTCCTCTTCATGGAGTTGTTTGGCCATCATCTCTTCGCTGTCTCCAGCTTACACCATTGATGTTGCATAATAAAATAAAACAGCATCTGTGTATTTATTTTACAATAACTTTGTGTGTCTAAGTTGTGTGTATACACAAAATAAATAAATCAGAAAAGGCGGTGATGAACAAAAAGGTGAGACTTAGGGTGTGTTTGCACTTGTAGTTCAGTTCTCTTGGTTCTTTTGGTCCGGACCGAAACATTTGAGGCTGCATTGTAATTGTAATGAAAATGATGAAGATATACAGTTGTTATAAAAATCATTCTAAACATACAGTAAAAGAATAGCAGGGTCCACACTTCAATATATTGTGCAATTCAATATTTCAGAACGATAAAAACATCGACAGCCAATCAGAATCAATTCTTTTTTATGAGCTTGAGCATTTAAAGTGGTTTGTAGTTATCATTTTTAGTGTGAACGGCCCTTCAGACCAGGTTTGCTTAGCATTCACATTGACATTTTTACTACTACACATGTAACAAAACAGCTTTCATGAGGTATATTTTGTGACGGACTTTACCGAACATCCAAAACAATGCTGGACTAAATGCGCTCGTTGTATGTGCGCACAACGATGGTCTTTTTACCACCTGAGAACTCATGAAGAGTTTATGAGTCTGTGTAAAGGAGTCAAAACAGTGGCAGAAAACCTTCCCTGCAAAACAAATAAAGATCTGCTGCAAGGAGACAGTTTCTGACGCCTGTTTCGAACGTAATAGGCAACGTAGCACCAGGGTTCACTGCACTAAAAGAGCAATCGCACCAGAGTTCGTTTTAATCGAACCAAACCTGCCAAGTGTAAACACACTCTTAATTCTAATCCTCTACCTTGGCTGTCCAGTCTCTCAACATGATGTTTGAGTTTCCTCCACTGCTGACGAATGCTGTTGGTCAGTTTCTCCCGAGCGTGATCACAGGACATCTCGGGATGTCCTTTCAAAGGTTCCTCGTCATCTGAATTTGTCTGTAGAGTCAACTGAAATATGACCAAAATCATTCTTCTTTTTTCTTTTTGTTGGATAAAAAAATGTCAATAGCTTAAAAATATGGTGAAAGAAATGGTGTAGCGCCAAATGTATATGTCACAAAACTTACTGGGAGCATAAATCAAAAAGTAGAATAAAGGATCTGTACACAACAAATAGGGCAGTTTGTTTATTATACTTCAACAGAGGCAACAAAAAGATAAAAAAAAAAAGGTCCTATAAAGTGCAAAACGTTTGAGAGATCAACTCTTCATCTTAAAAATAAAAAAAACACTTATACAGCAAGCATGTTATAAGTCTTTAGTGTAAAATGGTTGATATGGACATTCAAACCTGATCCATATTATTGCTTTGTTTCTCTTCCTTTTGGCATGTCTTCTTT
Source organism: Pimephales promelas (assembly GCF_016745375.1). The sequence goes on from NW_024121145.1 coordinate 103,793, forward strand.
GAATTTAAGACGACCACCATTTCTCGTTTCATTTGTTGAAGCACTTTCTTTAGCTCTATGTTCTCCATCATTAGCTCCCTCTGACGGGTATCCAATTCATTGAGAAGAGTTTTGTACATCTCTCCCTCATGTCTAAAAAAAATAACAAATATATATATATATATATATTAATGATATTATACTGAAGGGGATCAATTAAAACTGCAACAACAACATAAAACAAACGATTATGTACTTTACCTGGATTCCGTTTTTCCAGTTTTCCAAAGACATCTCCTCCCGTCTGACCTTCCAACATAATTCAAAACTTCCATTCCTGACAAAGTAATTGTAATAATATTTCAAAATATTTTTGAAAGAATAAATGCAGCCTTGGTGACACAGCCTTCCTAATATTGTATCTATTATTAAAAATATTCACTATACTGTATGCAGTAATATTATTGGTTTATATATAAGTAATTCATATTACCTTGTTTATTTTCCTTTTTGGCAATGAGTAGTGGATTGAGGCGCTCTTTTACTCTGTTATGCTCCCTTTCTCTTCTTTTGATGTCATGGTTGTATTGTGTGGCACGGCTTGCAATGATACCCTGTAGCCTTTGGATCTATTAAAGTAAAGACCATATCTGATTTGACAGACGACTGAGGATCACCACCACTGTAGAACCAAAAAACCAACTTCGCAGCTTTCTCATTCAATTTTCATACCTCTTCTTTTGCATCTTTTAGGCAATTTTGCAAAGTCTTTATATTTGTTTCCAGCTGACGCTCTCTCTCGTGCAAACGCATGTTTTCCTTCTTCGAAAGATCAAGCTGGTCCTACAAAACAGTTACAAGTTTGTTTTTGTTTTTTTAGTTTTACTGAAAATTTATGGAAGCTTGTTTCCGCTAAATAAAAAATAAAAAAGGTAATTGCGACTAATCTCACAATTCTTGCATGATACAAACTTGCAATTCTGACTTTTTCTCAGAATTGTGGGTTTATATCTCACAATTCTGATTCTGAGGAAAAAAAGTCCGAATTGCAAATTTGAATTTCACAATTCTGATTTTATAACTCGCGATTGCGCGTTTATATCACAATCCTGAGAAAAAAGTCAGAATTGCACATTTATATCACAATTCAGAGGAAAAAGTCTGAATTTCCAGAACTCACAATTGCGAGCAAAAAAGTCAGACTTGAGATCATTTGCAATTCTGGCTTTTTGTTCCTCACAATTTTAACTTTTCTCTTATAGAAAGAGAAATGAAGTCACATTTTTTTCTATACAATTGAGTTATAAATTATAGCTCAGTTGTGAGAAATTAAACTAAGTTTATATCTCACAATTTAGACTTTTTTATTGCAATTGTGAGTTTATAGAAAGAAGTCAGAATTTTGAGATTGAAATTCGCAGTTGGAGAAAAAAAAGCTTAATTTCTCGCAACTGCGAGTTTATATCATATAATTTATAACTCGCAATTAAAATAGAAAAAAATGTGAGATGCAATTATCTTTTACTTTTTTTTTATTCCATGGCGAAAACAAGCTTTCATTAAAAAAAAAAAATTATTATATGTTTGAATGTAGTAACAAAGTCATACCTTTAGTCTGGAGTTGGTGAGGTGTTGGTAGTGGAGGTCACTGCTGGACTTGAGCTGCTCCACCTCCAGATCCTCCATCATTCCAACAGCTCGACGGTGTAGCTGAAGCAAGCCATGTATGTTGTTTAGGGAAACCACAGCATCCAGATCACGAATGCCGTCTGAGTTACGGGAAATTGGTGGAAAGCACAGGGAGGACAACTCCTGTGAATGTAAAGAGTCCATTTATAATACGAGATTTAAGATTCTTCTTCTTCAAACATACTGTACAGTACAAGAAAAGCTGTTTACATAAGAGCACCTACCTGATTGATGTACAGAATGCACTCATTGATATTTTCTTCCGTGCAGAAGTTGCTTGAGACACTGAAAGAACTTAAAGGCAGAGGAGGCATCACAGATGCTGTGTAGAGTCTTGAAGGAGACATTTTAGTCAATAATGCGTATAAGTTCTGGAAAGGAAAAGAAACGTACACATACATAAAATAATCCACAATCAAAAAAACACTAATAAGTGTAAAGATTTCTCAGATGATTACTAGTGCATGCTGTTACGGTTACAACAAGTGAATGTGAATACTGCCCTAAATGAGGTTAGGAGGGGAGCCTGTCCTTAAAATAACTTTCCACAGTATTTTGAGTCACCTAATCCTTCCCTTTTCCCACAGGACTTTGGTTATCTGGAGCACGGATGTGAAATCTCTGTTACTAATATCAACTATTTTCTCAGTAATGACTTAATATGCCAAATGCAATTGATGAATATTTCGACATTTTCATTATTTACTTGCCTTGGTCATGCCAAAACTGTTATGATGTGCTGCATTCAAGCCATGTCATAATTACCTTGCAATGTGCCCTCCGAAGCAGGCATTTTTAAGATTTTAATTTGTACAAGCACCTCTGATACCACATTTGCCAAGCTCAAAAATGGAGAAAAAACTCAATAAAAACACTCTAGATATAAACTATGACTCGTGCACCATATCAAAAGTCTGAATAATGAAGTTTAGCGATAGATTTTTCGAAAGAACAGATTGAAATTTAGGTTAAGAATTAAAAACTTTCCCATCCACCAAAGTTCTCAAGTAAAATACTGCATGGTATAGTTAGAAGGCCGTTCATTTCGATGTCAACAGAGTTTTGGGGGCCTAAAAACGCAAACTTTTGAAAACATGATTCAAAGTCCAAAATAATCTCTTTACGGTCTCCATGCAAACAACAAAAACATGAATTTGTGAAAACGTGACATCATGCATGCGTATTTCATGGTCACCTACTGTATGCATATTACGTGTTCACGGAGTGTTTCTTGACAAAGTGACATCGCCAACTAACAGGCCTGTCAGCCTAATACAACCTTTTCGCAGATCACCGTGAACGGGAACGTTTTGAAAACATTGTTGTCTGTTTTTAGTACATAGTTGACGTGTAAACATTGCAAGGGTTTATTTGGATTTTAATGAACTGACAAAAACACATATGAATTTATATGCATGTACACATTCAAGAAGGACCAAAGAACCCAAGACTCGGAAGGGGAGAAAGAATGCACACTGCCTGCTCAGCGAAACTCAGAAGAGGAACTAAGAGTCGCATGACTATTGTTCGCATGACTATTGTGTTGCAAGTGTATCCGTTACTATTGTGTTGCAAGTGTATGGAAAAACCCAGATGGTCTGAGAGATTGGGTCACACAGCCAGTATAAATAAGGCTGCTTTTTCAGTGTTAGTTGTTGCATCTTGCTAGAAGATTTTTGCGTGCATCCTCGAAGGTAATCATTCTTCGATCCAGCTTGCTGGAACATATATTGCTTTAACTGCTTAGCTGTATGATGATAACTTGACCTGCTCATAGAAAGACAAGGTTAGTTATTCATTTGATATTTGAACTGTGTATGTTAAGAAAAACTTTGTGACTGAACCACTTATACAGGACTGCCCTGTTAAGTTGGGAGAAACTGAGGTATTATAATCTGTAACCTTTTCTTTTGTTGCTACTATTAACAATCATTGTGTAACCAGTGTTATTATCGTTTGTATAAATAAATTTTCATTTTATAAAGATAAAAGTTGAATAGTTCTTTGCCTCGGGTCACAATACCAGTTCTATAAGCAATAGTAAGAGCATTAGAGCTACCCTTGCTAGGGCAAGAGGTCACCAGGACTCCACGGAAGCATCTCCACGGAGGGTGAGTATGAATTGCATTGATGGTTGTTGCTAGTAATAATGTATTGGTTCACAAGAGTGTAGGGATACACCTAGATTTACTGGTATAGGTTAAGCGAGCTATAGGGAACGTTTATCCAGAAATTCTGACCTGACAGCAAAAGGCACCTGGCCACTTCGATACCAGGCGCTCTTCAGGGCTGAGGTAATACCAGATCTCACCACATGGGGGCTCGTCCGGGATCAATTATTATCAATTTAATAATTTGAATCCGAGTGAACAATAATTATTAAAACACCATCAAAATCCGCTAAACAGTGTCTCCAGAGTTAAAGGAGAAGGTTACCGAGAGTAACTGTGTCTCCTTAGTGCAAAGAGGAAGTCACTGAGAGGGTGCTTCCTCATATTAACTGTAAAAAATCTTCAGGGACGCCTGAGAGATAAATTATATGGTTAAGCACTAAAAGGGGTAATTGATCCAGAGGACTGCGCAGAGGGACCACACGAGTACCCAATATATATAACCTCGAAGAAGGATAATTACCAGAACTCTCGAAAGGCAGACACACAGTCATGGACAAGATAACTCATATTGCTTTACTCCCACCAGATAAATTTAGCAAGCGCTTGAAAGACGCAGGGCTAAAAGAAACTGAGGAACTCATAGCTACCGAGTGTACTTTGTATACACCTACCGTCGACGGATTACGAAGGTTAGTCCAAACCGTTGGCGAACAAACTCGAAGTGATAAGATCACTGTAGAAGTAGGGGACCATGATGTCACAATACCGTTAGTTCCGGGTAAAGAAATCCAGGTAACTAGAGACGGGATCCCCGACCAACGGGCTCGAGGCTCGGCTGGATCGCCGTCCCCCTCAGCGCATACTGACCGGGAAGAGCCAGCCGAGAGCGTCTATAGCCGCTTGGAAAGGGCAGGCGCTAGAGCAGCGATAGGGTCGGGGGCGATACCTAAACATGCGAACTTTATCACCGGTTTCTCTCCCGCGAATTGGGAAGAAGAAACATGGGGGGAAAAGAATTCCGTGTTTAAACCGCGTCAGACTTCCACCGAGAAAAAAGATAAATACGGAAAACTGGTGCAGGAAGACTCCAGTGATAGCTCGAGTACGTGCTACAGCGAAGATGAGATGTTGCCTAAACGAAAGAAAGTTAATTATAAGCGCTCAAAGAGTCTGTCGCGTGAGAGGCGAAGTAGCTCGGGTCAAAGGGAACATGAAAATCTCGGGGGTAGAACATTTTTAACCTGCCCGGGTCTAGTGTTAGATTCGCAAGATCCGCAGTGGTCAGCCCTTACAGAAGTGCAGCAGAAAGTAGTCAGACTGGCCGTGGGGCCGACCTCGGATGAAATCTTAGACATGCCAGGAACTAGTTTCAAGGCTAAAATAGATATGCTGGCCGAACAGCTGGATTGTATGCAAAAATCATTATGCTACTTGCTGTTAGATGGTCATAAGCCGGCCAAGCAAGAGCCAACCGTAAATGACGTGAGAAAAATGAGGGAGACAACTTATAGGGAACCGGAATCTAATAGAGACAAGAATAAGAGCAAAAAGGAAAAAGCTCAACAGAGAGATGGCTCCGCTAAAATAGTTGCCAGGGAAAGCTTCGAAAAATCCCGTGGTAGGGAAACACATAGGCAAGTTGTAAAATATGAAGAGGAATCTTCAAACTCGCAGTCCGAGTATGACTATTTGACCTCTGACACGGAGGGGGATTGCGGGGGTGAAGAAAAGGTATTACCCTTGAAACAAGGAGTAGATTTATCTCTCACCGCGGCTCTGGCAAGACAAAAAAGGGAAAAGAGGAAGTCAGATAGAAATAAGGAAGACGTTAGTCTGAAGCCTAGGCGGGGACCACCGAGACAAGCCAAAGGCGACAGAGTGTCCGCAATTCAGTTACTGCAAAACATGAGATTTCAAGGTGCCAAAGATAGCATGCAGAAGGCAAGAATGATAGCAGCTCTAGGAAAGACGCTGAATGCATCCACTGCCTTAATAGAGCAGATGATCCGACACCACACTGGGATATCGTTGAAGTTGCAGATAATAGAATCCCATTACGATCATGTGATAGGGAAAAATGAAAAAGCGGAAATAAGAGATGAGTTAGAGGTAGTAAAAACTGTAGGCTTATGGGCATACCTTTCGGAGAAAGCCGACAAGGGCTGGACTGAAGAAGAGGTACTGGCGCAATTAAAACAGCTGGCTCCTGAGCTGCCAGGCTGTAGAGAAATCACTCGCTGGGGGGCAGAAACTGATTGGTCTGAAATATCTAAATTCGCAGTGCGGTACGATAGAGACACTGTAAGAATACGGGAGGAAAGATCAGGCCGAAGTAGAAGCCGACCGCTAGAGGGGGTTAGAATAAAGCCAATAACTGACTTCAAACCTAACCAGAGTAGGTCTAGTAATGATGACAGAGTTAAGCCAGTCAGGAGAGCGCCCTCAAAGAATCGCGCTTACCAAAAACCTAAGCACCAGCCCAGACAAGAACAGAGAAACAAGAGTGAGCAAAAAAATGGCTATATAGACTCTGAAACATGGGCAAAAATGACAGATGAACAAAGGAAGGCGCAGAGGGAGAGGCGTCGCGGAAGAGAGGCGCGGAAACCAGGGCGCGCAACAGCGGTCAGAACTAATAAGTCCGCTAGAGCTAGTCACCAATAGGACAGAAAGGCTCCAGGAAAAGCGACCATTGCTTCTGATCTAGTTGAGGAGACAGAAGAACAGGATTTGTTTATTAATTATAAGGGGATTAAGTTCCGTCTCGATACCGGAGCGGAAATAACATCAATCACCGAGCTGCCCCCGGGGCTGAGAAGCTAAGTGGGCAATATAGGGTATATGGTTTTAGTGATGAAATGAAACCAGTGACTAGAGATAGATATTACTGGGAGGGAATACACTGTATTATAGACAGCTCGAATTTAATGAGTCTTAAAGATGCTATCTATGTTAAGGAGTTGAACGATAGGAATCCTGATAATGATAAACGAATCAGATGGCTGAAAACGGTCGACCTGGAGCACGAGATAAATAGACTCGTAAAAGAGACTCTATTACCCAAAAATGAGTTGAGGAAATTGCTAGAGAAGTATAGGAATAGTTTTGCAAAGAGCAAAAATGATTGTGGAAAATTAGATGATAAATACGAGTACACCATATTAGGGGGAATCCCCGCGCCGCAGAGACAGTATCCGCTGAATAAAGCCGCTTATCCGGAAATAAGAGGGACGTTGAATGAATTATTGCGCAAAGGGATCATAAGTGTGGGGGAGAATTGTCCAACGAATGCCCCTATACAGGCGGTAATAAAAATTGATGGCTCGTATCGTTTGGTGTGTAATTTTAAGGCGTTGAATAAACTAACGGTGCCAGACACCAGATATTTGATCAATGCTAGGGATGCGACAAACTGTTTGGATGACGGCAAGATATTGTCAAAAATTGACTTAGCTAATGGATTCTGGTCGGTGCCTCTAGCAAAGGATAGCCGGGCAAGGACCGCTTTCACTTTCGAGGGAAAGCAGTACGTTTTTAATCGATTACCTATGGGATTTTGCAATGCGCCTAACGCCTTCCAGGCAATAATCCTGGAAATATTGGAAGGACTGCCCGTTACGGCTTACATTGACGATGTATTAATAGCCACGCAAACCACGGAGGAACACATGAGAGTCCTGTCCGAAACTATTAGGAAATTGGCGGACGCTGGTTTTCTGTTGAACTTGAAAAAGCTAGAATTAGGAAAGGAGAATGTCAATTTCTTAGGATTTGAAATTTCGGGGGCCGAAAGGGGCATAGCAAAATCGACGCAAGAAAAATTAGAAGAGTTGAAAAAGGAACGTATCACAAATTTGAGGCAGCTGCAGAGCCTGCTGGGGAGATTAAATTTCGTGCGAGACCTGATTCCAGGGTATAGCGCCAAGGCTAAAATACTGTACAAAGCTACGGCAGGAAAAGAATTTCATTGGGATGATAGATTGGAAAGTATCAAGTGCGATATTATTAACATGGCTTTGGCCTCAGGGCGAATTGTCAGGAGGAACCCTGACAAAAACCTCAGGGTTAAGATTGATAATACCCCCGAGGAAATGGAATTGATATTATATAACGAAGGGGATTCAAAGTCCCCAGTTATGTTCATTTCGCACGAGAAACCCGCTAACCATAAGAAGCATGAGAATATGTCACCTGTTGATATTCTAGCCACAATTGCTAGGAATCTGCTCGTTATTAAGGCATTGGCGGCTGAAAAGTTGATTATTATAGTTGCTAAAGGGGAGGGGATCGACCTCTTGGCAAGGGAAGCAAAAAACTTGGTCAATGAGAATAAGCGCGTGCATGTTTTCACCTGGTCGAAGTGGATAAAATAATTGATGATAACCAATTGAGTTTAGGAATGAGAAAAGTCCGAAAAAGGACAGGAGGACCATAATAGATCCGGAACAGATATGCTACTTCACGGACGGTAGTTCGGAGAAGGGAGAAACCTGGTGGGGATTTATGGTCAAATTGAAAGGAAAAATTATTCACAAAGAAAAGGGCAGATTAGATAATGACAAAAGCGCGCAGGAAGCTGAGGTTACAGCGGTTGCGAAGGCAATAATGCACATGAGGGACAACAATCGTAAAAAATGCGTATTAGTCACCGATAGTGAATACGTATATTTGGGCATTGTACAAAACCTGTCCACATGGGAACAGAATAATTTTTATAATGCTAAAGGTAAACCACTGGCGCAGGTGGAATTGTGGAAAATCATTAGTGAATGTGCCAAGGTAGTGCAACCGAGAGTGTTGCACCAGTCCAGTCATACGGTCCAGAAAACTCCAGCAGCTGTGGGAAACAGGGAGGTGGATCAGTATGTGCGCGTGAGGGCGATTACTAAAGAGAGTGAGGGGAACCTACTCCAAGAGCTGCACGATAAGCTTAATCATCCGTCTACGACGTATGTTGCGAAATATTGTAAGCAGCTGGGACTGCATGTGCAAAATCTAAAGACCAGCTATCAGAAGATTAAAATAAAGTGTCCTGATTGCAGAAAAGTGATGTCCAGTGTGCATCACGATTTTGGGCACATTAAGACGGAAAAAGAGCACGAAGAAATAAGTGTAGACTTTGCCGGGCCTTTATATCCAAAGACAAAGATGAAGAACGTGTATTTTTTGGTGGTAGTCGACAACTGTACCAATTTTACGCAGATTTATCCGTGTCCACAGGCGACCAGCGCGGTGGTAGTGAACAGTCTGAAAGAGTGGATAAAGTACCGGGGAAAGCCCGAAAGGGTCCGCGGGGATAATGCGCATAACCTTACAGGAAGTGAAGTGGAAACGTTTTGTAAAGAAAATGGTATAGCCCTAGTAAAGGCCGTAAAATACCAAGCCGCGAGTAACGGGATCGCAGAACGCGCCGTGCGTAGTGCAAAAGAGTTTTTCGTGAAGAATCAGGGTTTAGGTGATTGGGATTCGATCGTTAACCTGTGTACGCATTATCTTAATTACAGGGTCGACAAACCTAACCAAAAGCCCGATCCGCCAGATACAAGCAAAAACCCGTTTAAGGTAGGACAGACAGTTTACATCCTACTTAAACGCAAAGATAAAAGATTCAGGGCAAAAACAGGGACTGAAGATAAGGTAGTCGAGTTAACCTCCAATACTACCGTTAGGTTGGAGGCGAACGGGATTTGGTCAATCCGAAATCTGGTGGGGAGTAAAGATTGTGTATAAGAAATGAGTCAATTCAGTACAGCCAAAGTGTCGTTCCAGCTGGGCGTGAAGTGTCCAGCAGAGGGCGTCATAGTAGTGTGTAAGGATTTGAGTGATTCATTCTTAGTGAAGACATGGCATAAAGACTGTCGGAGGGAACTCCGTCAGTTAGAAGGAAGCCGATTGACTGTGTGTTCTGTAGCAAACAGGACGTTTGCAGCCTGCTCTGGGAGGGGCCGAGAGAGATACGGGAAAGTCAGGCGTGGCTGAGAGCTCAGCTGACAATTTTGCCCAAATGGTTCAGCACAGATAGGTCCATTGGGGCCTGTGCGGTGGGAGACGTAACTGTATGCGGAAGCTGTCGAACGCAAAGGCAGCTATGGAGTATATGGCAGTATGAGCTAGCCGTAGGTACTTGTGGATGCAACACCTGTACCGACTGTAGATTGAAGTACAATCTACGAGGTCAAGAATGTAAGTGTACATTAAATGACCTAGGTGAGCTTGCAAAATGTGAGAGATGCAAGCTGATGCTGAAGAAACGATGGTTAAAAGTCACCAGTTTCAAGGGTGTCTGGCAAACTAGAAAAAGCGAAACAAGCTTGGGATGTTTGGCCAAAGACAAGATCATGGCGGAATGGGAGGTGAATCCATTGGCCTTGATCAGCAACACGGAGAAAGCTTTCTTGTGGGAAAGGTTGCTGTGTTCAGGGGGACCGGTTCCAAGAGATTCGGATCCGTTAGTGAAAGGTGGGGTATTAGATGTAACCCTAGCCAGAGACAGCGACCTAGACCTTTGGAAGGAAGTCATAAGAGACCCAGTGTATGAGAAGGGGCACCCGGTTAGTTATAAAAACCAAAGGGGTGTATAAAGAAACAAGTATGCATGAGATGATTACTGACTTGATTAAGGAAATGTCTTTTCAGGAAGAGTATCCCATTTACATGCCCAGAGAATATAGCCATTATGTCAGGGAAACTTCTCTGACCGTAAGGGCTAGATCACAACAGACTTTTGTAGGGACAGATAGGGTGAAGATTAAAATGGGCCTTGGCAACAGAAGTGAGCTGTGGGAATTCAGGGTGCATTTGACCACTACATCCGACTTTCTCGGAGTAGGGAAGGCAATAGAAGGGGTCAAACTTATCAGATCAAGCATAACAAAACCCAGCTCACTGAGCAGAATGACCATCTGGATCAGACAAAAGCTAGGGAAAGTTTAGGTTGATGTATGTCTCTGTGTCTGTTGTGTGTTTTACAGAAGCAGGATGGTGAAACAGCGGAAACATCTGAAGAGGAAGTACCTAAAGCTGCAGAGGAAGCGAAGCAGCTTGGGAATCGGGCTGTTGTCAGCGCTGACTATGCTGGGAGCAGCATTGTTAATATTGGGTCTGGGATTATCAGTAGATAACGAGACAGAAGTGGTTAGCGTATCATCCTGCTCTGTCGTTGAAAAATTAGTGTTAAAAATATGCTATAAGCAAACGGTAAATATTGGTGGGGTGAAATATGGCTCGAAAATGATAAGGGACATGTTTAAAGGAATGATAGAACATATAGATAAATCATTTTGGAACTGTACAGGGGCTCGGAAAATAAGTGCTACGAAGGGGCCAGCTCTTTACGGGGGTAAAGTAATTAAGAATAGTACCAGGTGGAGATGGAATATTCTCGACGGTCATAATCAGACGCACGTAAAGCTAAAAGGCCTAAAGTACAATCTCACTGATATCACTAATTTGACGTTTAGTAAGCATGTGTACAAAATATGGAATAGTCCTGTACTCCAGATAACCGGAGTGCAACATTGGGATTGTTTGACCAAGGAAATTGTTACGGAGCATAGTAATAAATGGTTGGGTAAATCTGTTGGGGATCAGTCGATAGAGATGGAAATTGATAAAGTTCCAGCAGATAAAAGACGTAGCGGTAGATCTGCCCCAGAGGGGGCGAATTATCGGATCACGGACCAAACATGGAATAATGAAGATAATTCAGACCCAGTGCAACAAAGTTATTGGCCCAAGGGTCTAAATCCGCACGTTTTAATTGTCGGAGTTTATAAAAATAAACCTAAGCCGGCCTATGTTGAGTTAAATTGGGTAACGTGCGAACATTTGGTCATGCCTATTGGGATGTGTGAGAGGCGCAGTAAGTGCCCGTTGTTGACCAAGAACAAATTTGTAAGTAGTAAACCGGAAGATCAGTTTTGGTACAACATTGACCAGCATTGCAGAACTGATTATGGTAAGACGACTGCATGGGTGTGTTATCTGAATAGCACCTCTAAATGGGACTATAAGGAATTCGAAAAGCACGGTAATGATATTATTAACCTGTGGCATGATTGGATGTTGTTGCAGGATCCGAGTAATGACATGGTGAAGAGGGAGAGTAGGCGCGATACATGGACGATCAACGCCACCTTGTGGGCGAATGGGGTAGGGGGTAAGAGATTGCATCCCCTGACCTTAGATTATGCGCCCAGACCAGGTCTGTCGATAGAACTGGCAAATTACTCGGGCATTATGGACTATATCTTGAGTAATGTGACTAACCAGCAATACAGGTCTGCTCTTGCCCTGTACTGTATGGGTTGGGACGGCGTTCATCGGAGTACCCATACAAATCAAGGTATTTGGGCGAACCATAGTGATGCTGCTAACAAGGGGACTTTAAGATGGATTGGACTTTCTAACCTTATGTATAGGGTGTGGGATGTTTTTCCAGTGGTAATGGGGCTGGATAAGACAACGACGCGTACTGTAAGCTGGAGGTCGTTCCATAATCATCCGGCTAATAAGAGTATATTCCCGATCGTGTGGACAAGATGGAATAAAACCTTAGGGATGCAAACCAGAACGTTGGCGCATGGGTTTTGGAGTAGTAAATATTATTTGCCGATGTTGAAACCTTCAGAAAGGCGCGGTGCGACAAAAACTGACTATAAAATTCTGATGGCCTCGCCCAAATTTGATATCAAAGACAGTGGCTCATTCTCGAGACATAGTCTGAGGCCTGAGGACCATGACCGTGATGAGGTTAAGAAACGGTCAAATGTCTGGAACATGGGTTTGGGAAAATTTGTGTACAGGCATTGGGATGAGGTTAAGTATTTGTGGATACCCGCGAAAGAGCAATATTGTGACATGGAAATGTTTAATTCATGGAAAATTAAAACCCCAGGAAATATATTTAGTCCTAACATTACGTGGATGCATGGAGATGAACATGTTTTTTGTACTTTTAAAAATTTCAAAGTGATTGGCACAGATCGAGTTGGTAGTGTAAGTGGGGCGGTTGATATAAGCTCGATAACCGGTGCAGCTCCCTTTATGATGATTGCGCGTAATCAGATAATGAAAAAATGCGCTTTCTCCGCTCTATTGAATAGCGCCGAAGAATCACGGAGTTTTTATGACCCTATTGACGACTTCCTGGAGGGACTGTCCATGGGGCCAGGTTTTCTGTTTTTTTGGGACTTTGAGTCTCAATTGATTAAGCCAAATAGGGGCGATATTTTTACCGTATATTGGAAAGTGCAGAAAAAGGCTATTCTATGGGTGTTGGATAACGTTAAAGAACTCGCTGTCTCCGTGTGGGACCTAATAGTGCAATCTTGGTTTCACGTTAAGATTGCCATAATCTGCCTGGCTATTGTTATAGGAATGATAGTCATGGTGGTCCTGTTCGTTAAACTTTCGAAATTGGGGCTGGTCTGCAGGAAACTGTCGAAATTGCCTGACTCGGCAAAGGACACAGAGGCCCTAGTTCCTCTTGTGACCAAATAGGGGACGGAAGTGCAGGCCTAGCGGTGACAGGGATGGAGAAGTGTTTAAATGAGCGGACAAGGTTACGGATCATTCAGTTGCTTTTGGTGACGGACAAGGTGGCTATCTGCACCCTCTTCACTCTCTCTAAACTTTCTTCTATTCGCAACAGCAGCAGTAGACTCAATGGCAGGCAATTACAGCAATACTACAAGGCATTGCATTGACAGACCAAAAGAAATTGTGAGTATAGTTTCTATAAATTTATGGTTGATTGTATATTGGATATCTGGAATATTAAGTCAAAGAATGCCGGAGCAAGTAGTATTGATGTTTTTGAGCCTTGGCCTTTATAACTTTTTGGACGATATTTCCTTAGTGCTAATTCTAGTGTCTCAGCTGCTGAGAAGTGCGAGATATGTTAAATTGTTTGGAAAAAAGGGAATTGTTGCAGTTATGGTTTTTTCCATAGCTATAACTGTGTACAATTTCACGAAATGCTACGTTGAATTACTTTGGGTTAAATACGTAGGTGTGGGGCTTGCGCTCATCACATACGTATTTTTGATTATCTTAAGCTATAGAAGAAATACTGTTTTAAAGCCTTTGGTGAAAAAATTGGCTGTTCTTTATTTCTTGGTTTTACTGATTGCTGGCAGTTCAAGACAAGTGAACGAGCCAAAGCTATTCATGTTAGCCATTCTGATGGGCATTAATGATTATAGCTATATGTGGAAAATGATTGACAATTGTCGTACTGATTGCATTATTTGTGGATGAAAACATAAGGAAAAAAAAAAAAACACGAAAAAACGAACCTGAATGACTTTGGCAGTGCTGAAAAAAAAAAAAAGAGCACTTGCTGGTTGGGATTATTTTGTTTTGTTTATTTTGTTTTTGTCATAAATTGTTTTCATGATGATTTTTGGTTTCAATAATTTGGAGATATTTTGATCAATAGAACAGTGACGGGAAGAAAAAAAAAAAAAAACCAGATTATTGTCACTGACGGAACATGTTAAGTTCGCCAATTTGTTGAGTTTGCAAATTGTTTTCTAAATGATACTTGAAATGAACGAAATGATGAGCAATTTTGTTTTGTTAACAATGTTTTCATTTTCTTTTGAACTACATCATTTCATGTATAAGTAGGGTGATGCATTTGGAAATTTTAATTTATGGTGACCAGTCAAGTCATGGGGTTGCTGCGTTCAGGAAGGGCCCCTGGGGGGCAGCAACTGACCAATGACAGTTTGATTGACGGGGTCATTGTTGAAAGGACAAGGAACACAGAAAAAAAAAAAAAAAAAACATAGAAAGTTCGTTTGGTTTATTTGGGGTTGAAGAAACGGATTTTGTTTTTTGTTTTTGTTTTTCATATAATGTTGGTATTTTTGTTTGAACTACCTCATTCATGACATGGTTTATTTACTGTATGTTATCATACTATAGGTCCCTGCTGACTGGAGGAGGGCGACGCAACTTGGGCATTTTTTAATTTGTGAAGAATGTTTTGATGTGTTCAAGAGTTATAGTATGAGAATTGAAGCATATAAACTAGAGTGTAAAGACGTTAGAGTTTATTGTCCAGAATGTGTGATGAAACTGGGTTTTAGCATGAGACAAATGACTCGCATTTGCTTTGACAGGCATGGGACACGGAGTGGAGGTCCGGGCAACACTCATAATTTTACATATGGGGAAATGAGATTTTTCCTTGACATGAAATGGAAAGTCATCGAATTAGATGATGGATTCGAACGTTTGTTTAGTCTGGGGGAGCAAATATTTCAGAATACCTGCTGTGTTAACATTCAGACCTATCCAAGAAGACACAAGGAAGTCCTGGGCTTTTGCACAAAACAGGCGCGTATTAATGGCCGAATTGTCTGTGTGCTTGTCCTCGATCCCAATATAGATCTGCCTGGAGCGTCTGACACAGGTTCGATGGGAACCAGAGTGCTGAACGAGGGCATAGCAGCCAGGGGAAGCGAACTGGCCTTGGCCCTGGCAGATCTGGTGACGATGGACCAGGCCCCAAGAGAAAAGGACTCATTCCGGTGGATGCCGGTGGACCGGCGTTGGTATCGACAAACGATGGGCTGTCTGTTGGCACAGTAC
>NW_024121145.1:119675-176487 GCF_016745375.1 Pimephales promelas
GCAGTCCGAGTATGACTATTTGACCTCTGACACGGAGGGGGATTGCGGGGGTGAAGAAAAGGTATTACCTTGAAACAAGGAGTAGATTTTTCTCTCACCGCGGCTCTGGCAAGACAAAAAAGGAAAAGAGAAGTCAGATAGAAATAAGGAAGACGTTAGTCTGAAGCCTAGGCGGGGACCACGAGACAAGCCAAAGGCGACAGAGTGTCCGCAATTCAGTTACTGCAAAACATGAGATTCCAAGGTGCCAAAGATAGCATGCAGAAGGCAAGAATGATAGCAGCTCTAGGAAAGACGCTGAATGCATCCACTGCCTTAATAGAGCAGATGATCCGACACCACACTGGGATATCGTTGAAGTTGCAGATAATAGAATCCCATTACGATCATGTGATAGGGAAAAATGAAAAAGCGGAAATAAGAGATGAGTTAGAGGTAGTAAAAACTGTAGGCTTATGGGCATACCTTTCTGAGAAAGCCGACAAGGGCTGGACTGAAGAAGAGGTACTGGCGCAATTAAACAGCTGGCTCCTGAGCTGCCAGGCTGTAGAGAAATCACTCGCTGGGGGCAGAAACTGATTGGTCTGAAATATCTAAATTCGCAGTGCGGTACGATAGAGACACTGTAAGAATACGGGAGGAAAGATCAGGCCGAAGTAGAAGCCGACCGCTAGAGGGGGTTAGAATAAAGCCAATAACTGACTTCAAACCTAACCAGAGTAGGTCTAGTAATGATGACAGAGTTAAGCCAGTCAGGAGAGAGCCCTCAAAGAATCGCGCTTACCAAAAACCTAAGCACCAGCCCAGACAAGAACAGAGAAACAAGAGTGAGCAAAAAAATGGCTATATAGACTCTGAAACATGGGCAAAAATGACAGATGAACAAAGAAGGCGCAGAGGGAGAGGCGTCGCGGAAGAGAGGCGCGGAAACCAGGGCGCGCAACAGCGGTCAGAACTAATAAGTCCGCTAGAGCTAGTCACCAATAGGACAGAAAGGCTCCAGGAAAAGCGACCATTGCTTCTGATCTAGTTGAGGAGACAGAAGAACAGGATTTGTTTATTAATTATAAGGGGATTAAGTTCCGTCTCGATACCGGAGCGGAAATAACATCAATCACCGAGCTGCCCCCCGGGGCTGAGAAGCTAAGTGGGCAATATAGGGTATATGGTTTTAGTGATGAAATGAAACCAGTGACTAGAGATAGATATTACTGGGAGGGAATACACTGTATTATAGACAGCTCGAATTTAATGAGTCTTAAAGATGCTATCTATGTTAAGGAGTTGAACGATAGGAATCCTGATAATGATAAACGAATCAGATGGCTGAAAACGGTCGACCTGGAGCACGAGATAAATAGACTCGTAAAAGAGACTCTATTACCCAAAAATGAGTTGAGGAAATTGCTAGAGAAGTATAGGAATAGTTTTGCAAAGAGCAAAAATGATTGTGGAAAATTAGATGATAAATACGAGTACACCATATTAGGGGGAATCCCCGCGCCGCAGAGACAGTATCCGCTGAATAAAGCCGCTTATCCGGAAATAAGAGGGACGTTGAATGAATTATTGCGCAAAGGGATCATAAGTGTGGGGGAGAATTGTCCAACGAATGCCCCTATACAGGCGGTAATAAAAATTGATGGCTCGTACGTTTGGTGTGTAATTTTAAGGCGCTGAATAAACTAACGGTGCCAGACACCAGATATTTGATCAATGCTAGGGATGCGACAAACTGTTTGGATGACGGCAAGATATTGTCAAAAATTGACTTAGCTAATGGATTCTGGTCGGTGCCTCTAGCAAAGGATAGCCGGGCAAGGACCGCTTTCACTTTCGAGGGAAAGCAGTACGTTTTTAATCGATTACCTATGGGATTTTGCAATGCGCCTAACGCCTTCCAGGCAATAATCCTGGAAATATTGGAAGGACTGCCCGTTACGGCTTACATTGACGATGTATTGATAGCCACGCAAACCACGGAGGAACACATGAGAGTCCTGTCCGAAACTATTAGGAAATTGGCGGACGCTGGTTTTCTGTTGAACTTGAAAAAGCTAGAATTAGGAAAGGAGAATGTCAATTTCTTAGGATTTGAAATTTCGGGGGCCGAAAGGGGCATAGCAAAATCGACGCAAGAAAAATTAGAAGAGTTGAAAAAGGAACGTATCACAAATTTGAGGCAGCTGCAGAGCCTGCTGGGGAGATTAAATTTCGTGCGAGACCTGATTCCAGGGTATAGCGCCAAGGCTAAAATACTGTACAAAGCAACGGCAGGAAAAGAATTTCATTGGGATGATAGATTGGAAAGTATCAAGTGCGATATTATTAACATGGCTTTGGCCTCAGGGCGAATTGTCAGGAGGAACCCTGACAAAAACCTCAGGGTTAAGATTGATAATACCCCGAGGAAATGGAATTGATATTATATAACGAAGGGGATTCAAAGTCCCCAGTTATGTTCATTTCGCACGAGAAACCCGCTAACCATAAGAAGCATGAGAATATGTCACCTGTTGATATTCTAGCCACAATTGCTAGGAATCTGCTCGTTATTAAGGCATTGGCGGCTGAAAAGTTGATTATTATAGTTGCTAAAGGGGAGGGGATCGACCTCTTGGCAAGGGAAGCAAAAAACTTGGTCAATGAGAATAAGCGCGTGCATGTTTTCACCTGGTCGAAGTGGATAAAAATAATTGATGATAACCAATTTGAGTTTAGGAATGAGAAAAGTCCGAAAAAGGACAGGAGGACCATAATAGATCCGGAACAGATATGCTACTTCACGGACGGTAGTTCGGAGAAGGGAGAAACCTGGTGGGGATTTATGGTCAAATTGAAAGGAAAAATTATTCACAAAGAAAAGGGCAGATTAGATAATGACAAAAGCGCGCAGGAAGCTGAGGTTACAGCGGTTGCGAAGGCAATAATGCACATGAGGGACAACAATCGTAAAAAATGCGTATTAGTCACCGATAGTGAATACGTATATTTGGGCATTGTACAAAACCTGTCCACATGGGAACAGAATAATTTTTATAATGCTAAAGGTAAACCACTGGCGCAGGTGGAATTGTGGAAAATCATTAGTGAATGTGCCAAGGTAGTGCAACCGAGAGTGTTGCACCAGTCCAGTCATACGGTCCAGAAAACTCCAGCAGCTGTGGGAAACAGGGAGGTGGATCAGTATGTGCGCGTGAGGGCGATTACTAAAGAGAGTGAGGGGAACCTACTCCAAGAGCTGCACGATAAGCTTAATCATCCGTCCACGACGTATGTTGCGAAATATTGTAAGCAGCTGGGACTGCATGTGCAAAATCTAAAGACCAGCTATCAGAAAATTAAAATAAAGTGTCCTGATTGCAGAAAAGTGATGTCCAGTGTGCATCACGATTTTGGGCACATTAAGACGGAAAAAGAGCACGAAGAAATAAGTGTAGAGACTTTGCTGGGCCTTTATATCCAAAGACAAAGATGAAGAACGTGTATTTTTTGGTGGTAGTCGACAACTGTACCAATTTTACGCAGATTTATCCGTGTCCACAGGCGACCAGCGCGGTGGTAGTGAACAGTCTGAAAGAATGGATAAAGTACCGGGGAAAGCCCGAAAGGGTCCGCGGGATAATGCGCATAACCTTACAGGAAGTGAAGTGGAAACGTTTTGTAAAGAAAATGGTATAGCCCTAGTAAAGGCCGTAAAATACCAAGCCGCAAGTAACGGGATCGCAGAACGCGCCGTGCGTAGTGCAAAAGAGTTTTTCGTGAAGAATCAGGGTTTAGGTGATTGGGATTCGATCGTTAACCTGTGTACGCATTATCTTAATTACAGGGTCGACAAACCTAACCAAAAGCCCGATCCGCCAGATACAAGCAAAAACCCGTTTAAGGTAGGACAGACAGTTTACATCCTACTTAAACGCAAAGATAAAAGATTCAGGGCAAAAACAGGGACTGAAGATAAGGTAGTCGAGTTAACCTCCAATACTACCGTTAGGTTGGAGGCGAACGGGATTTGGTCAATCCGAAATCTGGTGGGGAGTAAAGATTGTGTATAAGAAATGAGTCAATTCAGTACAGCCAAAGTGTCGTTCCAGCTGGGCGTGAAGTGTCCAGCAGAGGGCGTCATAGTAGTGTGTAAGGATTTGAGTGATTCATTCTTAGTGAAGACATGGCATAAAGACTGTCGGAGGGAACTCCGTCAGTTAGAAGGAAGCCGATTGACTGTGTGTTCTGTAGCAAACAGGACGTTTGCAGCCTGCTCTGGGAGGGGCCGAGAGAGATACGGGAAAGTCAGGCGTGGCTGAGAGCTCAGCTGACAATTTTGCCCAAATGGTTCAGCACAGATAGGTCCATTGGGGCCTGTGCGGTGGGAGACGTAACTGTATGCGGAAGCTGTCGAACGCAAAGGCAGCTATGGAGTATATGGCAGTATGAGCTAGCCGTAGGTACTTGTGGATGCAACACCTGTACCGACTGTAGATTGAAGTACAATCTACGAGGTCAAGAATGTAAGTGTACACTAAATGACCTAGGTGAGCTTGCAAAATGTGAGAGATGCAAGCTGATGCTGAAGAAACGATGGTTAAAAGTCACCAGTTTCAAGGGTGTCTGGCAAACTAGAAAAAGCGAAACAAGCTTGGGATGTTTGGCCAAAGACAAGATCATGGCGGAATGGGAGGTGAATCCATTGGCCTTGATCAGCAACACGGAGAAAGCTTTCTTGTGGGAAAGGTTGCTGTGTTCAGGGGGACCGGTTCCAAGAGATTCGGATCCGTTAGTGAAAGGTGGGGTATTAGATGTAACCCTAGCCAGAGACAGCGACCTAGACCTTTGGAAGGAAGTCATAAGAGACCCAGTGTATGAGAAGGGGCACCCGGTTAGTTATAAAACCAAAGGGGTGTATAAAGAAACAAGTATGCATGAGATGATTACTGACGTGATTAAGGAAATGTCTTTTCAGGAAGAGTATCCCATTTACATGCCCAGAGAATATAGCCATTATGTCAGGGAAACTTCTCTGACCGTAAGGGCTAGATCACAACAGACTTTTGTAGGGACAGATAGGGTGAAGATTAAAATGGGCCTTGGCAACAGAAGTGAGCTGTGGGAATTCAGGGTGCATTTGACCACTACATCCGACTTTCTCGGAGTAGGGAAGGCAATAGAAGGGGTCAAACTTATCAGATCAAGCATAACAAAACCCAGCTCACTGAGCAGAATGACCATCTGGATCAGACGAAAGCTAGGGAAAGTTTAGGTTGATGTATGTCTCTGTGTCTGTTGTGTGTTTTACAGAAGCAGGATGGTGAAACAGCGGAAACATCTGAAGAGGAAGTACCTAAAGCTGCAGAGGAAGCGAAGCAGCTTGGGAATCGGGCTGTTGTCAGCGCTGACTATGCTGGGAGCAGCATTGTTAATATTGGGTCTGGGATTATCAGTAGATAACGAGACAGAAGTGGTTAGCGTATCATCCTGCTCTGTCGTTGAAAAATTAGTGTTAAAAATATGCTATAAGCAAACGGTAAATATTGGTGGGGTGAAATATGGCTCGAAAATGATAAGGGACATGTTTAAAGGAATGATAGAACATATAGATAAATCATTTTGGAACTGTACAGGGGCTCGGAAAATAAGTGCTACGAAGGGGCCAGCTCTTTACGGGGGTAAAGTAATTAAGAATAGTACCAGGTGGAGATGGAATATTCTCGACGGTCATAATCAGACGCACGTAAAGCTAAAAGGCCTAAAGTACAATCTCACTGATATCACTAATTTGACATTTAGTAAGCATGTGTACAAAATATGGAATAGTCCTGTACTCCAGATAACCGGAGTGCAACATTGGGATTGTTTGACCAAGGAAATTGTTACGGAGCATAGTAATAAATGGTTGGGTAAATCTGTTGGGGATCAGTCGATAGAGATGGAAATTGATAAAGTTCCAGCAGATAAAAGACGTAGCGGTAGATCTGCCCAGAGGGGGCGAATTATCGGATCACGGACCAAACATGGAATAATGAAGATAATTCAGACCCAGTGCAACAAAGTTATTGGCCCAAGGGTCTAAATCCGCACGTTTTAATTGTCGGAGTTTATAAAAATAAACCTAAGCCGGCCTATGTTGAGTTAAATTGGGTAACGTGCGAACATTTGGTCATGCCTATTGGGATGTGTGAGAGGCGCAGTAAGTGCCCGTTGTTGACCAAGAACAAATTTGTAAGTAGTAAACCGGAAGATCAGTTTTGGTACAACATTGACCAGCATTGCAGAACTGATTATGGTAAGACGACTGCATGGGTGTGTTATCTGAATAGCACCTCTAAATGGGACTATAAGGAATTCGAAAAGCACGGTAATGATATTATTAACCTGTGGCATGATTGGATGTTGTTGCAGGATCCGAGTAATGACATGGTGAAGAGGGAGAGTAGGCGCGATACATGGACGATCAACGCCACCTTGTGGGCGAATGGGGTAGGGGGTAAGAGATTGCATCCCCTGACCTTAGATTATGCGCCCAGACCAGGTCTGTCGATAGAACTGGCAAATTACTCGGGCATTATGGACTATATCTTGAGTAATGTGACTAACCAGCAATACAGGTCTGCTCTTGCCCTGTACTGTATGGGTTGGGACGGCGTTCATCGGAGTACCCATACAAATCAAGGTATTTGGGCGAACCATAGTGATGCTGCTAACAAGGGGACTTTAAGATGGATTGGACTTTCTAACCTTATGTATAGGGTGTGGGATGTTTTTCCAGTGGTAATGGGGCTGGATAAGACAACGACGCGTACTGTAAGCTGGAGGTCGTTCCATAATCATCCGGCTAATAAGAGTATATTCCCGATCGTGTGGACGAGATGGAATAAAACCTTAGGGATGCAAACCAGAACGTTGGCGCATGGGTTTTGGAGTAGTAAATATTATTTGCCGATGTTGAAACCTTCAGAAAGGCGCGGTGCGACAAAAACTGACTATAAAATTCTGATGGCCTCGCCCAAATTTGATATCAAAGACAGTGGCTCATTCTCGAGACATAGTCTGAGGCCTGAGGACCATGACCGTGATGAGGTTAAGAAACGGTCAAATGTCTGGAACATGGGTTTGGGAAAATTTGTGTACAGGCATTGGGATGAGGTTAAGTATTTGTGGATACCCGCGAAAGAGCAATATTGTGACATGGAAATGTTTAATTCATGGAAAATTAAAACCCCAGGAAATATATTTAGTCCTAACATTACGTGGATGCATGGAGATGAACATGTTTTTTGTACTTTTAAAAATTTCAAAGTGATTGGCACAGATCGAGTTGGTAGTGTAAGTGGGGCGGTTGATATAAGCTCGATAACCGGTGCAGCTCCCTTTATGATGATTGCGCGAAATCAGATAATGAAAAAATGCGCTTTCTCCGCTCTATTGAATAGCGCCGAAGAATCACGGAGTTTTTATGACCCTATTGACGACTTCCTGGAGGGACTGTCCATGGGGCCAGGTTTTCTGTTTTTTTGGGACTTTGAGTCTCAATTGATTAAGCCAAATAGGGGCGATATTTTTACCGTATATTGGAAAGTGCAGAAAAAGGCTATTCTATGGGTGTTGGATAACGTTAAAGAACTCGCTGTCTCCGTGTGGGACCTAATAGTGCAATCTTGGTTTCACGTTAAGATTGCCATAATCTGCCTGGCTATTGTTATAGGAATGATAGTCATGGTGGTCCTGTTCGTTAAACTTTCGAAATTGGGGCTGGTCTGCAGGAAACTGTCGAAATTGCCTGACTCGGCAAAGGACACAGAGGCCCTAGTTCCTCTTGTGACCAAATAGGGGACGGAAGTGCAGGCCTAGCGGTGACAGGGATGGAGAAGTGTTTAAATGAGCGGACAAGGTTACGGATCATTCAGTTGCTTTTTGGTGACGGACAAGGTGGCTATCTGCACCCTCTTCACTCTCTCTAAACTTTCTTCTATTCGCAACAGCAGCAGTAGACTCAATGGCAGGCAATTACAGCAATACTACAAGGCATTGCATTGACAGACCAAAAGAAATTGTGAGTATAGTTTCTATAAATTTATGGTTGATTGTATATTGGATATCTGGAATATTAAGTCAAAGAATGCCGGAGCAAGTAGTATTGATGTTTTTGAGCCTTGGCCTTTATAACTTTTTGGACGATATTTCCTTAGTGCTAATTCTAGTGTCTCAGCTGCTGAGAAGTGCGAGATATGTTAAATTGTTTGGAAAAAAGGGAATTGTTGCAGTTATGGTTTTTTCCATAGCTATAACTGTGTACAATTTCACGAAATGCTACGTTGAATTACTTTGGGTTAAATACGTAGGTGTGGGGCTTGCGCTCATCACATACGTATTTTTGATTATCTTAAGCTATAGAAGAAATACTGTTTTAAAGCCTTTGGTGAAAAAATTGGCTGTTCTTTATTTCTTGGTTTTACTGATTGCTGGCAGTTCAAGACAAGTGAACGAGCCAAAGCTATTCATGTTAGCCATTCTGATGGGCATTAATGATTATAGCTATATGTGGAAAATGATTGACAATTGTCGTACTGATTGCATTATTTGTGGATGAAAACATAAGGAAAAAAAAAAAAACACGAAAAAACGAACCTGAATGACTTTGGCAGTGCTGAAAAAAAAAAAAAGAGCACTTGCTGGTTGGGATTATTTTGTTTTGTTTATTTTGTTTTTGTCATAAATTGTTTTCATGATGATTTTTGGTTTCAATAATTTTGGAGATATTTTGATCAATAGAACAGTGACGGGAAGAAAAAAAAAAAAAAAAACCAGATTATTGTCACTGACGGAACATGTTAAGTTCGCCAATTTGTTGAGTTTGCAAATTGTTTTCTAAATGATACTTGAAATGAACGAAATGATGAGCAATTTTGTTTTGTTAACAATGTTTTCATTTTCTTTTGAACTACATCATTTCATGTATAAGTAGGGTGATGCATTTGGAAATTTTAATTTATGGTGACCAGTCAAGTCATGGGGTTGCTGCGTTCAGGAAGGGCCCCCTGGGGGGCAGCAACTGACCAATGACAGTTTGATTGACGGGGTCATTGTTGAAAGGACAAGGAACACAGAAAAAAAAAAAAATAAACATAGAAAGTTCGTTTGGTTTATTTGGGGTTGAAGAAACGGATTTTGTTTTTTGGTTTTTGTTTTTTATACAATGTTGGTATTTTTGTTTGAACTACCTCATTCATGACATGGTTTATTTACTGTATGTTATCATACTATAGGTCCCTGCTGACTGGAGGAGGGCGACGCAACTTGGGCATTTTTTAATTTGTGAAGAATGTTTTGATGTGTTCAAGAGTTATAGTATGAGAATTGAAGCATATAAACTAGAGTGTAAAGACGTTAGAGTTTATTGTCCAGAATGTGTGATGAAACTGGGTTTTAGCATGAGACAAATGACTCGCATTTGCTTTGACAGGCATGGGACACGGAGTGGAGGTCCGGGCAACACTCATAATTTTACATATGGGGAAATGAGATTTTTCCTTGACATGAAATGGAAAGTCATCGAATTAGATGATGGATTCGAACGTTTGTTTAGTCTGGGGGAGCAAATATTTCAGAATACCTGCTGTGTTAACATTCAGACCTATCCAAGAAGACACAAGGAAGTCCTGGGCTTTTGCACAAAACAGGCGCGTATTAATGGCCGAATTGTCTGTGTGCTTGTCCTCGATCCCAATATAGATCTGCCTGGAGCGTCTGACACAGGTTCGATGGGAACCAAGAGTGCTGAACGAGGGCATAGCAGCCAGGGGAAGCGAACTGGCCTTGGCCCTGGCAGATCTGGTGACGATGGACCAGGCCCCAAGAGAAAAGGACTCATTCCGGTGGATGCCGGTGGACCGGCGTTGGTATCGACAAACGATGGGCTGTCTGTTGGCACAGTACGGAAGGCTGATAATTGGCTTCTTCCAAAGAGAGTCTGAGTTAAGATATAGGTTTTAT
The DNA here is from genome assembly GCF_016745375.1 of Pimephales promelas. The sequence goes on from NW_024121145.1 coordinate 129,663, forward strand.
GAGTGTTGTTTGGATTTTGTGGTGCCCACTGTCTATGTTTATAATGTTAAACTTGATGAACTTGATATAATTTATCCGGGAAATTGTATTAAAGGTGTTTCTGCCACTCCAAGAGGGGGTGCAAGGGTTTATTTGGATTTTAATGAACTGACAAAAACACATATGAATTTATATGCATGTACACATTCAAGAAGGACCAAAGAACCCAAGACTCGGAAGGGGAGAAAGAATGCACACTGCCTGCTCAGCGAAACTCAGAAGAGGAACTAAGAGTCGCATGACTATTGTTCGCATGACTATTGTGTTGCAAGTGTATCCGTTACTATTGTGTTGCAAGTGTATGGAAAAACCCAGATGGTCTGAGAGATTGGGTCACACAGCCAGTATAAATAAGGCTGCTTTTTCAGTGTTAGTTGTTGCATCTTGCTAGAAGATTTTTGCGTGCATCCTCGAAGGTAATCATTCTTCGATCCAGCTTGCTGGAACATATATTGCTTTAACTGCTTAGCTGTATGATGATAACTTGACCTGCTCATAGAAAGACAAGGTTAGTTATTCATTTGATATTTGAACTGTGTATGTTAAGAAAAACTTTGTGACTGAACCACTTATACAGGACTGCCCTGTTAAGTTGGGAGAAACTGAGGTATTATAATCTGTAACCTTTTCTTTTGTTGCTACTATTAACAATCATTGTGTAACCAGTGTTATTATCGTTTGTATAAATAAATTTTCATTTTATAAAGATAAAAGTTGAATAGTTCTTTGCCTCGGGTCACAATACCAGTTCTATAAGCAATAGTAAGAGCATTAGAGCTACCCTTGCTAGGGCAAGAGGTCACCAGGACTCCACGGAAGCATCTCCACGGAGGGTGAGTATGAATTGCATTGATGGTTGTTGCTAGTAATAATGTATTGGTTCACAAGAGTGTAGGGATACACCTAGATTTACTGGTATAGGTTAAGCGAGCTATAGGGAACGTTTATCCAGAAATTCTGACCTGACAGCAAAAGGCACCTGGCCACTTCGATACCAGGCGCTCTTCAGGGCTGAGGTAATACCAGATCTCACCACAACATGCAAAGAAAATGATAACCAATGAAGGTGATAACCAATGAATCCAATGTGAGGTGATCGTAATCCATTGACAAGAATCTTATTAAAGCTACTTAAAATTCAGTCTTTTCCTCACAGACATATCATATGGTATTTGGAATATATCACACAAGCTTTATGGAGAAAATTCTCCATTTAAAAGTCTAGAAAAAATTTTGTATAAATAATAAAACTGGCATGTTAAAGGTTTAAATGACCAACAACCACTTTTTCCATCTATAAGATTCCACCTCATTTTCAATGACTTTTCTAGTCCTCATTTTAAAGAAATTGCACTCATAAAGAGCATTTATAACCAATTATATATAGGCCTAGTGATTAAAAATCACTGTAGCAATTTCCAATATGTTCAAATGTAACATTACTCTTCCATGCATGGAAAACACAAAATTGCTATAAAGCTAGGCTATGTTATATATATATATATATGAACACAGCAATCCATGAGAAGCTCAGGCTATTATTGGATAGTAAGCAACACACCAAAATGATCAAGTATAAAGTAGGTTAAGGTGAGAAGAAGGATTTCTGCATTAGGACGCTGAATTTACTCAAATGACATGATGATAATGAGACATATAAGCGATATTTACATCTTTACTATACTATAGTCTATAGAATAACATACAGATGGTTAACAAACGAAGACTTACCGCGTATATTTTGGGATTCAAGAGCACTTGTGTTGTGAGGCTTGACAGCTTCTTTTCAAGACATTTGCACAGACTGATACATTTTCCCGGGAAGTTTGCGTAATAAACCGTCTTATTGTGGCACGTAGTTACATTGATGCAGGCACCGCGTTCTGTTCTCCACAGGCTCAACCTTGAACGAAAACAGTCACAAGCAAACGCGTTGCCATGCAACGAATACGAGGGCGTGTCATTGGCTGTAACTCATGCACCCCCGCGAAATACAGACCAATAGACTTCGTCGCAGTCAATGCAGGTGCTAAGAACATAAAAATAGGCTAGTTATAGTAAAAATATACCAAAATGCTATACTAAATATAAGGACATTTACATCAGACAAGCAACGTTTTTGTCTGTCCATTTTATTTCAGCATAACTTTCAAACACAACTATTTACTGATGAAGATAAAATAAGCACATTTTTAATGAAATGTACAAATACATTCCTATGACAAAAGCCTATTCCAGAAAAAAAAAAAAAAAAATTTTACAACACTGTAGTCAAATGAAAGCAGCAACATTTCGGCATAGCAGCAATCATAATACTTTGCACATACATATACACCTAGTAGAAATCCTTTAGCATATTTGCTAAACACTTTTATTTGTTAAAGTTTCTGTCATGACTGTGCTTATACTGCAGCACATAAGTTAATTGCTAACAGGAATGGGAAGACCCAAAGGTTCGTCTTCCCGTGACAAAGGGTCTATCTTAGCCTCCAGCCACCAAGTTGTCATTTCGCCTTTGCCCTGTTTTAACAAAAAGTCGCAATCAGTAAATCTTCTAAACACAATGCCCTGAAGGACAGCATCACACAATAGAAACAACGAGGGGACGAAGGGAGAGAGCGAGATTGAGCAGAGGTGTGTATTTGCTTGTACATAATGAACACACAAGTGAAAACACAAAAGCCAGCTGAGGACAAGTCCTAATTGAGAGGCACAGCTGAGCTGAGATCAGAGTTCAGCCTCTGGGGACCATATACCATCATTTCAGGAAGAAAAACATCAATAGAAGATTGATTTGGTAGATCTACCAGAGCTGCGTTTTCTGAAAGCCAACTATAGTCAAGTTTCGTTGAATTGCATTGGTAACAACGGGACAATAATAGACAATTAGTAGACAATAATATATAATAAAATAAATATTTGGAAAAAAAATAATGAGGATGAGCTCAAAAATCATTTTGACAAAAATATTTCTTACTTCATAACTGTCATTGAGTTACTCTTTTTTAAACATTATTTAGGCTAAGCTATGTATATTTTAACCGATAATATGGTGTTTATTTTTTCCACAACATGTATCAGCACATTAATCTTCGTGTCAAGCTAATGCTGCTATGGAGTACCTAAGGGGATATGAAGATTGAAGAAACATTTGATGGGAGGGAAAAAAAGAATGTCTTTGCTTGCTCATAAATATGTAGCTTCTTCTGTGTTCCACGGAGAAACATTGTAATCCTTCACAAATATTTTGCATTCTCAAATGGATTGCTTTCCCCCAAGAAAATTTCCATTCACTCACAAAACTTTTGCATTCTCTTACAAAATATTGCGTTCCACCGAGAAACTTTTGCGTTCTCTTACAAATGTTTTGTACAATGTGAATATTACAAAAAAAGTATGATTGTTAGAAAAAAAGTAGGCCTATACACATGAAGAACACATAAGCAAATCGTACAAAAACATGAAAGATTGTACGGATTCATACAAATTTGCCACCAATTTGCCAAAATGTAAAATTGTTACAAATTTCCGAAATGTGTCATTTCATCACAAAAGTTTAACCCCCTGGGGACCAAGGTGTATTTGGGGTCCTTGAGATGTTCTGACATGCCCTGACATTTGTATTTTTTTTTTCAGTTGCTTATAAACATATCAATGGCACACGTGAAATTACACTATATTTAGCACAAAGAGGGCTACCATAATATGTGAGCAACATGTATGCACATGTTTGTATTTTTGAGAGAATATTGTTTATGCGTCAAAATATAAATGAAAGTCAAAAACCCATTTTTAGTCATACCTGGAAACAAATCCTGGTCAAATAGGTTATATGGGCCATTGTGTACAATTGGTTCAAATCTAGAGTTGGAAACATCTTAAAAAGAAATATTTCAAAGTTAAGGATTCATTATTTTGATATGTGCATTGCATTAGCTTGCATTGTATAACAGTTGATTAGTTTATTTTTTTGACAAAACATACTATATATTTAACATACGAGCAGAAACTGTCTAACTGTTTATTTTATAGTAAAAACTTATTTTTAAAAAAAAATTCTTGAGGAAAATTTTCATCACTTTTTCTTTTCATCACCAAATCCCTTTAGGGTCTTCATAGTATGCAAAGATTACAAGTTAACCATGGCAACCAGGGTGAATGGACGAAATATTTTGCCACTAAATTTACGACAGGCAAAATGATAGCTCTGTGGGTGGTTTCTTTGCATACGCAAACAAGTGCTCTGAACTGACCATCTTACCTTCACATTGAGAGACCCACGACACATCAGCACGTATCCGCCAAGTGTGTGTAGAAGGTCAGCAGAAGAGCCACTGCACTGGATCTTTAAAGCTATAAGCATCATAACAACAATACGAAATATAAAGGCACATGGAATGGAAAAGACAAGTTTTCAAAAAGTTGTATAATGATCCAAAACACGCTTTAGCTATTATTTAGATCCAACCGTAACCAACATTCAGTTTTATCCTTTTATATCCAATAAAACAGTACTTAAAGACAAATATTTACAAGATTCCTTTCGCCCCGGAAGTGTCAGACAGGGTCAGTTACTAATTGACGCTGTGTAAACAGCTGCGTTTTCCCCAAATACCTTCACTGGTGGACTCCATTCGGGACGCGGTGTTTACCGTGTCACCAAATAAGCAGTATCGGGGCATTTTGGTGCCAACCACCCCAGCTACAACGGGGCCTAAGATAACATAAAAACACTGTAAATAATGTTCATGAAATACTGTCTCGTCCAAAGGACAGAGTTTAGAATGTGTTTAAAATGGTAGCCAGCTTGACGGCTAATTTCAAGGAAAGATGATTAATGGAAGCCATGCTGACCCGAGTGAATCCCAGCCCGTATCTTCAGCTGTGTGGTGGGCTTGTGTGGGATTTTAAACGTGTGACAGACGCTGATCAAGTCCAGCGCCATGCTGGCAATTTCCCCAGCGTGATTGATCCCGTTCTCTTTCGGTACTCCTGAGACTACCATATCTGTGGAGGAAGGGGATTTTCATTGATTTTTGTGCAATTTGATGCGAACGTGTGACAAACAATGGAAGCAGGATATCTGTAATCGCACTCACATGCATCTCCTATAGTTTCCACTTTGTAGACATCATAGTTGTCGATGATGTCATCAAATGTTGTGTAAAGCTTGTTGAGAAAATCCACAACCTGGTGAGGAGTGCTGGAGCCTGAGAGTTGTGTGAATCCCACTATGTCACTGCCCAAAATAATTTATATTCATTAATATATCATATAATAATTTATAGTTTTAACGAGTTCAAGATTGGAACTGTTATTCAGAAGAATAGATTAAACTGTAAGTAACTGGTACAATAAAAAAAATCTGTTCTGACTCCATTTAAAAAAATACTCAAAGAAAAGTTAAATTGGAATGATATTGCTGGATAGTACTGTTTTTTTTTTTTTTGATGTAATGCAGCCTTTGGTGAGCAGAGAAGAAATTTAAAAAAAATCTTAACAAACCTAAACATTTGAACAGTAGTACTATATATAACCCAAAGTCACTTTAAAAGCAAATATTTATTGTTTCAGTCCTTAATAGTTTTCATTCTTACCTGAAATATACAGTGGCATTGGAGTAACTCTGGGCCTCTGCTGTGCATCCCTGACGAAGATCATCAGCTACTGGCTTTGGTAACATGCCTGACACAAAAAAAAAAAAATATATATATATATATATATATATATATATATATATATATGTATATACACACAATTTATGTAATAAATGCACACAAATGGTCAAGCTGGAAACCGTCACAGCACAAGTACTTTCAATGTCCAGTAGGTGGAACCATTTGGAAATTCATTCATTGAAAGGCTTTTTTTTTTTCTTGTCTGAAAAAATGATTTTGGATAATTAACTTTCATCAGCCATAAACACTTCCATACTGTAGAGTAAACGGTCTGTCTTCTGCTTCTCCTGAAGAAGATCCTGTGTTCTCTCAGCTACAATGGTTTCCAAATGTTTACTGTACTTTTCCATCTAGAAAATCAAAACAACAAAGGTGATTTAATTTTTTTTTATTATTATTTAATAATACTTTTAGAAACATTATAAATCTGGTATAGAATAAACTATAATAAAAAAAAACATTATGAAAATAACAATAATAAAAACTAAAACTAAATGAAAATTAGAAGTGTTGCCTTGGAAATAACCTGAATTAAGTAAAATTGTATTAACTGTAAATAAATAAAAAACAAAACCTACAAAAAAAAGTAAAAATTAGACCTAAAAACATAATAAAATTACTAAATATCAAACTGAATTTTACTGAAATATTTTATATATAAATAATATTTTTTTCTTAAATATACATGCATGTGTGTGTATTTATTTATACAAAATAATTATACACAGTGCACCCACATATATTGTGTAAACACAAACTTTTATTTTGGATGCGATTAATCGCGATTAATAATTTGACAGCCCTAATATATATATATATATATATATATATAAACTGTATATAATTTTATTAACTTTTTCGAATAAGCTTTTACTTGCACAGTACTGTGTGCGTGTATATGTGTGTGTGTGTGTTTGTGTGTGTGTGTGTCCAAACTGGAATAAAACTTGAAAAGCTTGACAAGACAAGATACATACCAGGTTCATCATCATATCCACAGGGCTGACCTTGTGCGGGTTCATTTTTTCAAGAATCTTTTTCACCTGCTCAAACGTCGGCCTCATGGTGACATTGTGGGACCAGCATCTCTTTATTAGCTGTGTGAAATTTGACTATGAACACTGAGTGCTTTTCATTTATCTCATCAAGAGCAAATTCATTCAAAGTAAATCAGAAAGAGGAAATGTGCTGAAGTAAATAGCGTTCAAGTGCAATGCATCAGTTACATCAATACAAACCTCACAGTAATCATCTGGATCCGGGCAATCGTTGTCTGATTTCCCAGCCTCTAGTTTGGGAAGCGGTGGGCGCCACGTAACATCAAGCTTCACTGAATCTGCCTGTTCCTGCTCATGACAATAATTGGACTTCTTATCATCACCTCATATCCAAAAAAAAAAACTTCCTGATGCTTGTATACTTACTGAAATGAGGTCACGGCGAGTGGCGATTTCCACCAAAATAACAGAGTAGCTTGAGATATGGGAAGAAAAGAAATGTTTATTTCATGCTTCTGAGAGATTGTGTTTTATTTGAGAGCAAATTGCTGCTCTGGGATGCATATTTAAAATATACAAAGCATGTTCATGTGTGCAAAGATAAAAAATGTAATTAATTAAAAAAAACACTGTCACAACTGTTGCAGTACATTTAATAGTCCCTATCATGTCTATTTATTGATTATTAGCTTATTTATTGACAATTTTCTTATCAGTTATATATATATATTTATGTTTGTTGTTTGTCACAAATAATTCAACAGAGAAGTGAATGTTCATGCTTTTTTTAATTAAAACATTTTCCAGATTTTTAACCTCACTTAAAGCATTTCCAAACATGTTTTTGTTAGAAAAATCCTTAAACGGATGGTTAAAAAAAAAAAAAACATTTCTCCTACCTGTACACATCAGCTACGGCTGTGAAACTAGTGCTGAGTCTCAGAAGAACTTCAGGGGCGCAGTAAATGTGATAGAGGTTTTGACATTCGTAATTGGTGCTCATGTCCTCAAAGTCCTCCTTTCTGTAGGCAATCAGCCCATAATCTGTATAATTAAATATGTCCTAATTCATTATAGGATAATTGTTGGACAAATGCACCTCTTAAAAATCGTATCTACCTGATATTTTGCAGACCCACCGATCGTCAATCACACAGTTATGCGAATGAAGGCGGCTGTGAAACATTTTGTGCTGGTGCAGGTAAGCCATCCCTCGGGCAATATCAGTAGCAAAAGACAATCTAGACAAAAGTGTTTTTTATCTATAAAGTTCCATTATGGAGCTTATAAAGAGCTTTCCCACAGTGCCACAAGACATATTTACCGGAAACCCCAGTTGATGGGGATGTCCTCGTTCAACAGCACGTCTGCCAGGCTTCCCTTTGGACAGTACTCTGTGATAATGCTTATGAACGGAACTTCAATACAGCCTCCAATGAACTTTGAGAGATTTGGGTGATCAAGCTCCCTGGTGTTAAAAAAAAAAAACAGGAAAAAAAAAACTCTGGCAAAAATCGTAATTTACATGTTAGTTAAAATAACATAGGCGTATAATGATTTGGTCTGAATGTCATTTCTAAGATTCGTGGCTATACGGCTACTCACCTGACCTCTTTGACTTCTTTTCTGATTGTTTTAGTCAGGGTGAAGTATTTCTTCTGGATGTGTTTTATCGCTACAGTCCTTCCATCACTGTAAAAACAAAACAAAATAAAACAACAAAAGACAACAAAACAGAGACAAGACAATACAATCAAACAAACACAAAACATTAGTTTTCAGAAAATACATTACAGTGCCAAATAGGCAGTATCACTGGCAAACACTCACTAGATGCCGGCCTGAATGAAGCGCGGTTTGAAGTTTGTGTTCACTGCAGTGCAGACCGTCACATCTGTAACTCTACTCACACTGGAGTTCCTCTTTGTAGAAAGACTAGTGGTGCTACAAAAACCTGTGCAGCATACTTTACATATAAGGCACAAACATTTTTTTTTTTTAGGTAAAATGTGATAATGGAGCAAAACAATGATTTGACTTGAAATTATGTAAATTATTTTCTCATGCTAAATTATACTTAAAAAAAAATGTTTTGGCAGCGACACATTTAAAGGCAGTGGATGAGTCTAAAAACTCTTACCAAATATGATATTATTGTAGTTGATGATCCAGCTCTCATCCCAAAACATTTTCTGTTTTTGGTACTGCAGCCACTAGGAAAATGTAATAATTTTAAATATTCATAATGGGACAAAACAATACAGTATATAGTTTGTAACAAATTGTAAAACATAGGCAGAATAATACATTACTAACACTGAGCGATGACAATGACGCTACAGGGAACGCTCCTGCATGAGCCGGTGTCTGAAGCATGTGTGGAAACATGGCAATTCTATTGTTCAACATTGTGGTCAGGTGACATAGTGTCAGCGCAAAACCGGGACCATAAATAGAGGCCTGAAATGAATGGAATGGATAAACCCAAAGGACTCAAGCCTAAGGTCAAACCAATTCCATAATATCCATGAATGTGTGTGGAAAGGGCCAGCCTGCCGCAATAAATAAAATAAATTCCCAAGAGACACACACTCCTTTTCTGTGAAGTAGGCTCTGTTACTCAGGGATGAGGCCCACTGTGCATCCCACAGGTAAACTTAAAATACTGAGGGGTGTATTCTTTAGGATACCCTAGTGGCGAAGCATGCCGCACACCTTATAGGCCTGAAGAGGAACTGAAGGTGTATCCTCAGAAAAAGCCTCTCGAATCCCCACCTAAAGCACCTAAAGAAACCCCACTACTGGTATGATGAGGTTGATACTAGTATGGTGAGGTTGATGCCTTTATAAACATTCAACCAGTAAAGAAGGATTAACCAGTAAGGGCCTGAGATCCTTGGGTTGAATCCAGGACCAGCCTGCCAGCACAAATATCTTGCAACGGTTCACCCTTTGCTAGTGCCTTTGAAGAAGCCATACTCCTAGTAGAGTGAGCTCTGATGCCTACAGGAAAAGCCATTCCATGTGCCTCATAGGCAAAAGAAATTGTGCAAACAATTCAACGGGATAGACGCTGGTTGGGGACAGGGGAACCTCTGTCGTGGCAATTAATTGATCGGATTTACGCCACAAGGCTAAGCGGTAAACGTACATTCTCAAGGCTCTGACTGGACACAAGAGAGGAAGATTTTCTTGTTCCAGCAAATGAAACTGCGGAGGAAAATAGGTTTGAAGGACAAGTGAATAGACAGTCAAAAACGGCACATTTGGAAAGTAACCCGGTCTTGAGTGCAATCTATGAGCTGGTACCCCTCAGGAACCAGACCCACAGCTTCCAAATCTCTGGCCTGGGGTGAAATATCGTGGCCCAGGCCTGGAAGAGAAGATCCCACCTAGACAGAATCTCCCAGGGAGAGACATCAGGTCTGAGAAAGGTCCACACTCCAGACCAGCCGGAAAAGATCAACTAGCAATAGTCTAACTCTATCCCGCCGACTCTAGCTAGAACACATGGGAGCAGAGCGATTGGGGGGAAAGTGTACAGATGTAGCCTCGGCCTTGTCTGCACCAAGCTTCCAGCCCAAATGAAAGCCCTGGAAACACCAGAGTTGGTGTGGTAAACAGAGCAGTCCTCGGAAGGGCTTTGAGGAAGAGATGAGGCACGATGTAGTGGTGCCACAATCTCTTCTCCAAAGGGGGCATGCCCTGAACTCTCTGTGGCCATGACCATCAGGGCTTGGATGGCTATGAGCGACACCCAGATCCCTCCTGAAGCCGAAAGCTTCAAAACTAACAACAACAGTATTGACTGCATCGCCAAATAGGCCAGAGGTAAAACTGGGGCATCCAACTGGAATCATTTGTCTTTTTCCTTGATGCCAAAGAGGTTGAGGCACAGATGTCTCTCCGTGGCAAACATTGCATGGCCGATGAAGCAGGCTGTCTGCTTTGTGGCACAACCAGCCAGATCTATGGTCTCCAGAGTTCCCTCACTGACACAGGGTCTACTCCCTCGCCAGAGTCTAGGTCTTTCAGTAGGTCAGGTTGGCACGCCTACACCAAGAGTGCCCCCAAGCCCTGAAAAGTGAAGCCAAAGCGTCTCGATGGCTGGTCCTAGTATAGGTCTTAAACCCCGCCTCTCCATGGTATTCAACGGGTCATGAGATCAACCAAACATTTCAATTACACTTCAAATATCTTTTTTCCAAAGGTGGTGTCTGTTTTTAAAATAAGTTTGTTTTAATTTGTTTCGTGATGCTATAAAAACGGTAGTGTGTAACGTCATGATTGATAGCTATGATTGACACCGAAGATCCTGAAAAAAAGTCTGTTGGGGCATCAGAGGACTGAGGAGATTGTATTTACTTTATTTAAACAAGCCTCTTGTTGTACTGCAATCAACAGACATCAAAATTGGAGCAAAACAGAGCAACAGACCAGACATAGGCCCTTTAAAAAAAGTGCTGGGAGTGTGCATTCTCACACACTCTCAGAGAAACAGCCTAAAGAACAGAGAGTGAGGGCAGGGCATTGGTTTTGTGGCTTTACTTCCTGCTCACTATTGTGCAGGTCTGGTCCCGAGATCGCTACTGCGCAGACTCAAGTCCCAAGATGTCAGCGCCATTTAGGGACACTGACGGCTGCAGTTCTCACCAATGGAAGGGTGCGAATTGGCGTTGTGCATTGTATGCAGCGACGCACCAGCCTGACCCACTGCCTCATAAGCCTTACCCTTGAGGCCAGATGTAACCTTTACAGGGCCTTGAGCGTACTCTAAAGGGAACACGATACTCTTTGAGAGAATAAAAGTATTTTGAGGAAACATAATGCTTTTTATGAAATAATGCAAAATTGCTCTGGGGAATGGCAAAACAATTGATCATTCTCCAATCTCATATTATTCCATCACCATGTCCCTTTAAACTCTGTAAAAATGTGAGTGGTGCTTCCCTGTGAAATATTTGCATTTGCATATGAGCAAACATTTGTCAAGCATTGAACCAGCATTCTCACCACCAACGTAAAGAAAAAACCACTGCAGAACAAGGCAACAGGAAGCCCAATGGCCACTTTGATGGATGTAGGCATAGGACAAACATCACAGTCAGCAGGGCATGTCAGACAATTCTCCTCCAGCTCACAGGTGTTGTCTCCACACACTGACGCATATGCAGAAATGAAAGTCCACATAAACATCCATAGACAAATATTACTTTCTTTTTAACATGAAAAATTATTTCCTGGACCATATTAGAATATGTCAACAATTAGCCTTGCTTATTCAAACACTTTCTATAGGTGCTTTTTAAGTAACATCGATATCCTTGTTGTACCAGTTGTTTATAGACATAATTTTACTAACCTTGAGCGCTCACTACTAGCACTTTGGACTCCAGTGCTGCATGCATCTGTCCCACTTTGATATGAGCAATAACCGAGGTTACTCCTAAATGGACCAGCACCACCTGTGTTAAAAAATTAAAATCCCCATGAAATATAAAATAAAACTTAGAAATAAAACTCTTAATAAAAAAACGTTATATTCATATAGCTTTGCTTGTAACCTTTGACGTCCAGAGCAGTTGGTTCATCTTGCCAGCTTTAGATACCGTGTGGGTTACAATTTCGCCATCGTCTGGAATCCAGGGACCACAAATCCCTCCACCTCTCTAAACAGACAAAATGTAGTTGCCTGATAGTGACTGTTTCAAGGTTTAATGGGATGTGGAGCAATCAAGGGTAATATTGACTCTCAAACATCATGCACAAACTTTAATAACAGCTTACCATACTGAACAATCAATGGCACCAGTTTAAATAGAACCTGATTAAGTGCTCATCAAGGTTGGCCCACTTCCCATTGATGAGGGTCTGCCCCTCCCAGCACTTTCTCTCACACACAAACACAGGACCTACCATAGACTTCTACTGTTCGTATTACAGTATTTAAAGCTTATACTGTATATACCTACTCTATCCAAATATACACCACTGTTCAACATTTTTGGCATTAGACATTTATAATGTATGATCCACATAATGGATTTATAAATACGAACCACAACTGTTTTCAACACTTGTGATAATAATAAGAAATGTTTCTTGAGCAGCAAATCATCCAACCCAATCTCACGACCAAATCGTACGAACTCGACGAATGATTAAAAAGTGGCTAATTCAAAACAATTCATACGACCTCACTTGTATGAATTAGTACGATTTAGCTAAATCGTACATATTTTACGAATTGGCCAATTCGTATGAATTCGTACGAATGACCTACCCCTTACCCCGCCCCTAAACCTACCCATCACGTGGGTTTAGACAAATCGTACGAATTCATATGAGTGAGGTCGTACGAATTGGTATGAATTAGCCACTTTTTAATCATTGTGGCTAATTCATACAATGATTTCGTACGAATTGGTCGTGAGATAGCGTAGAATCATCATATTAGAATGAAGGATCATGTGACTAATGATAATGCTGAAAATTCAGCTTTGATACACAGGACTAAATTACATTTTAAACTATATTAAAATACAAAACTGGTATTAAAATTCTAATAATATTTGACAATATTACTGTTTTTTGCTGTGATTTTGATCAAATGTCTTAGTGAGCAAAAATATACTTTTTTCAAAAACATAAATCTTACCAACCCCAAACTTTTGAAAAGCTCATAAAAAAAAATTACATATATATATATATTCTCATTTTTTTCATTTAATTATTAATTAATTCAATTAAATCGCTTTTAATCACTTTTTAAAAACAATATGATAGCCGTGAAAAGTTTGATCAGATTTGGCTTGCAAAGTTTCAGCAAATTGTTTCCCAAACCTAGGTTTGAAACACAAACACACGCTCATATATTGTATGCAACCGCCACAGGGCATTTATTGCAATTGGCTTTATGCACAGCTGCACTACTTCCTGAACTTCAGCCAGCTCCTTGTTTCCTGTCTGCCATTATTGGACAAATTTGATTAATTCAGGTGTGTCTTATTGTTGCTGTGACTACTGAGGTCAGTCACACCTGAATTAATCAAGTTTGGCCAATAATGGCAGACAGGAAAAAAGGAGCTGGCTGAAGTTCAGGAAGTAGTGCAGCTGTGCATAAGGTCAATTGGTCTACATTCTGCAATATTATCATTTTGTGGCCTCTGATATCATGCCAAAATGTGCCATGTTTAGTCGACTTTTTATTTCAAACATTTCAGCGTCAGTGTGATGAAATCACTCGCCCCAGTGTAGGTTTTACATCGACCATAACGATACAGACCATGAGCGTAAGAGGACAGGAGTGAATGTTGGCATGGTACACGCAGCAGTTGTCTTCATTGGCGTTGTTCCAGTTTGTGGGACATTCGTGCTCAAGGCAGAATCTTTTGGCCTCGGAGGCATTACTGTGGGAGAAAGTGGAGCGTATAGTGTAACATAAGCCAACATTCCTAAATTCGTTGTTAACATAATATTGCATTCAAGGAAAACTCAATGTTCAATGCGACAACAAAAAGTTCAATGGAGTAAATAGTGGTTTCTAAACATAATAAAGCACATTTGAGATGGCCGGCATTGTGAGTCGCGCTAACCTGAACTGGAAAATCTTGTTTTGAACGGCATATTCATAAAAGGAATCTGTGGCAGTGACAGAATAGGTAACGTTGAACTCCTCCCCATCTGTGACCTTTTCTGGTGGACGGTGAACCCAAGCCATTTCTAAGCCTGTGAAAACATGTGGGTGTAAAGTGTTAAAGGAAGCTAAACCCTCTGAAATATCCAAGAGATCTAGCAAAGCAAATGTTTATCTTCTTGCATGGTATACGGTATAGACGCACTGTTGAATCAATTTTCAAATGAACGGCACTTATTTTGTTGGCCTCCTGATTAGAAACTTCCTTTAAGTTGTTGGTTTGTAAATTTAAGGTCTCGTCTGCAATTCTTAAAGGGACAGTTCATCAAAAAGGTTCATGAACGAATCATTTACTGTTTTTTTAGTGAACTTGATCAATGATTCACTGAAAAGATCTGAATCAAAAGAACTATTTGTTCATGAATTTGACCATATTTTTCGGTAGTACACAAGTCATACTGGTTTATATCGATGTTAGGATGAAGACAAAAATTTAATTTTTGGGTGAACTGTGTCTTTAAGGAATTATCATCAACAATGAAAGAGTGTAGCTAATTACACTCATTATCTTAAAAAGACGCACTTACCGCCACAGCTAATCATGTTGTAATCATTTGGTTCAACTATGGGCCAGCAGTCATATTCAGTGTTGTCCAGGTCATGCCATCCATCAACAGTCAGAATCTGAAACATTTCATAATTATTTGTGTTTTTATCTGATAAAATATGGCAACTCAGTATTCAACAAATGTGCATAAACACTCAATATTCACCAAATGTGCATAAACACACAAGGAATTTGTTGTGGTTCCCAGTAGCTCTGACTATTACCATGGTATGTAAAAAAAAATATATATATATATATCACCATGATGTGCAAAATATAACTCTAACTCATTTCCGTTTTTGGTGAAATCACAGGTTTGTCCTTTTTCCGCCTAATTCTGGCCACAAGTGTTTCTGACACGGCCACAAAAGCCAAGCGTGATACTGTCTGATCCAGTCCATTCAATGATTACATCTATCACATAAAACATGGTATCTTAAACACCAAAACACCATCACCGGTTTCAGACCTATCAAAGTGATCAAATAATTCAACACTTACCAAAAGGAAAAGGACAGCGCAGGTTTCCCGCAGACCCATATTGTCTTGCTTGTCTGTTTGGATGCACCGTGTAGACTGACTTGGTAAGAAGGGGCTGCCTCTTGTCTATTTTTTCTTTCTTTTCTTGTGGCCTCAATAGCCCCCTAATTATTCTATCAGTTGGAGAGCTCACGCTAATCACAAACACTCTCCCAAGGAGATCCAACTCACCTTCAGCCTCCACTTGTAGTTTAGGTTATGTGTCAGCACACATGCAGAAACCATATACTGATACCATTTACTATATATGTGGGATAGGCTGCAACTATCGATTATTTTAGTAATGGAGTATTCTGTCGATTATTTAATCGATTAATCGAGTAATCGGATACAAAATTGTGAAAAACAATGTGAACAACAGCCTGTAAAGTGACTTAAAATACAAATAATAAGCAACAATAATTGGCGTGGTGTTACTTGTTGTTACATTACGAAATGATCAAATCCTTGTATAATATTGGCCAAACAACCTTTAATTCAAATGTCCACTTAATCTTTAATATTGGTCAATTCTGTACGATAAAATGCAACAGCCGCTGTAATTTCTTGAACAAGAACATGTGCACATGCAAATTCAGAGCGAGGGGTTAAACTTTTATTTTGAAATCGCGATGAACAACAATTTGCATATAGAAGAATATTTATGTATTCTCCTGTGTTGGCAAAGGCTATATTTATTAATGAGTTACGTTACAAATCTTGTGAAATGGCAAGCACTGCGTTGCGTTCCCACTTCCCAGATGAACAGTGGTGGTTCGAGACCATTTCAACTGGAGGGGCCAAGCTGGGGCAAGTTACGTTTAGACCTTACAGTTGTCATATAATTTTCTGCACTGCAGGCATTAACAGGCAAAATACGATGTTTATAATTGTAGAATGTCGAGAAATACACATGCACCTCATGTGAGTGTAGACACTAGACTGGTTTTATTTGTGTTACCCAATTCCTTTAACAGGGGTCGCCACAGTGACGTTAACATCAATAGTAGATAAATAAAGTATAAGTGAGGTATGAGCAAACAAAGTTGGTTTAATTAACGAGGGACACCTAGTTATAATTTCCATTCTTGATTTTAGTTTAGTTTTTTAGCCAAGTACTGACTTAGTCCTGACAACGCTGATTGGGTTGGCTTACTCTGCCTGCTCGAGTCAACAAATGTCTCTCAGATGAGTCGGCAGTATTGACCACTTCTCTGTAAAGCTGCTTTGAAACTGCTTCGTGTCCATATTGTTAAAAGCGCTAAAAGTACTTATTTTGAATAAGTCTACCTAACGACCGCGGTAAAAGTATGTTCTAAATAGTATGATTGTGTAAGGATGTATTGCATTCACCATGACCTACCAGCATCAGTTGTGTCGCTTCACTGCCATTCACAACTCCTCTCCCTCCAATGGACTTATGGGATAGTGAAGTATCCATCGTATGCGCATACACTTCAGAATCTCGCCGGACAAAGTACTGTAGGTCATCCGGGTACTTTTTGCATACTTTTTTATGAGCACTGTGAATTCAGACATACTTAATTTGTCACATAAGTAGGGAAAGTATACTTTTGGATGCAGCCTGAGTGTTACGAGCCACTAAAACAAAAGCCACTATGTTAGACGATGGGTACTTTCCTGTTTACAGCAGTGAAGTGACATGATTCCAGTGTAGTTTATCTTTCTGGAATCAGTGCCCACACCGGAATAAACCATCATGTTCGGGCTTGAATACGTGACACTCTCAAAAGAACCTGCGGGTGGTCATCGAGAACGTTTTTGTCCAAGCGTCAACAGGAAAAGCTTGTTTCCCAGGATTCACAAACTGAAGCACGGTGGTTTCATCATGTTGTAATTAGCCTGTGGCGCAACTCCAGGATCTTGACTGAGGAGCTCAGGTGAGACGATGTGCAGCAGCTCATTGCATCAGAATTGCGCAAGTTAGGAAAGGGAAGAAAGGAAACCGGTTTATTCTGTACCCCTGACCCAGCAGTTTGTATTTCAGCCCATCATCTTAACACATATTGGGAGTGGTTAAGATGAAACCTTCAATAAGAACCCAAGATTGTTAACCATTTAATATTTTAATAAATTGTTCATATTTTGGAAGCTAGTTTCCACTTCAGAATAAATAGGGGATATTTTATTATTTTAAGTTTTCATTTTCAAATGTATTTTACATGTTAGTAATTTTGATTAAATTTAATGTTGTTCATTTTGATATTTATTTTTATTTCAGAGTTAATACTTATTTAATTTAGTATATAAAATTATATTATTATTATATTTAATTTATAAAAAATAAGTTATCTAATATTTCAACTTTATCTAAATTACATTTAGATTCATCTACATAACTGCAGTAAATACTGTATGACACCATTATTAATGTTTTCCATACTTTTAGAGAACTAAAAACTTCCTTTCTCCCACTAAAAGTGAGTCTTTGGTGAGTTTCCATTAAAAAACGACTCTTTAATACTCTCATGAGCACTTTAACAACTCCAATAGAACCACGACTTTACTTTTAACATTTGTTATAAAAGACATTTATCTTTTTCACATGAAACCACAGATACAAATTAGCAGTACCGCTATGTATTTACATTGGCATAATTGCCCACTTAATCATGCAGGACCACATAATCATGATAGTAATCGGCAATATACAGTACAGACCTTTAAATAATCACTATTCTTACATATGATGACTGTGAAATGCATATGAAATCACTCAAATGCTTACATTAATATCTACAACATCTATACATCATTTTAAGATTTATAAAAAAAGTCAAGAGTCTGTTTAAAAGATACAGTACACTTAGGAAGTAATCAACAAGTTCACACAGATTTTACACTGGTACAGAGCACTAATGAAAGCCGCTTCTGATTCTGAAAAACCGTTGTAAATGCTGACTTAATGAGCATTGCTATTGAAGATGTGGCCTGGTGGGTGTAGTACACATCCTCAGACATGTTTCATGTGGGTGACTAACAATATAAGTTGCACAAGTGCATTGCTTTGTACTGTCATCATTAAATTCTCTCTTTGAGTTCTGGTCTAATTTTTCATCTCTGACCGCAGTCTGCGGAAGTATTTCAGAGCAATGGCAAGCCATCTTGCTAGGAATGGTTTTCGTGGAGTTAAAAACGAGATTTCACCTTCAAGACTTCAGCATCTCCTGTGTGGACACCTTGCTGTCCTCTCCTGTATTCTCTTTCAGGCTGCTGGTTGTCTCCCGACCGGAGCCCCGTTCAATGTTGGCTTTGGACGACCTCTGTCGCCTCGTCCCGACGCGAACGCAGCGCATCAGGTTCTTGATGGTGGTCCACATTTCCTCATCTCTGTAGGAGTAGATGATCGGGTTTAAGACGGAGTTGAGGACGGCGAGGAGCAGCAGCCAGCGTTTGAACTTCAGGACATCGCATCGATCGCAATCGAGGCCATCCATGAGCAGAACCACAAGTCCAGGGGTCCAACAGATCACAAAGGCCCCTAAAAAAGACACAATTTTTAAAAAGATTTTTAACACGTATACTGTACATTTACAATGTAAAATGCATATATAAACAGCATATAGGGCTGCAACAAACGATTATTTTGATAATCGCTTAATCTAACGATTATTAGAACGATTAGTCGACTAATCGTCGATTATTTTGCCGGCTTATCAGTAAGTCTGGAACGGTTATTCATCTTTTTCAATTAGTTAAAACATTGAGTTAACATACTGTATTCTTACTCTAATATATTAAAAATGAAAATCAGTTCAGCTTTTGAAATAGTTGTTTTCCCGTCAACTATTCGCGCTGTTTTTTCTTTTACCGCAACAGCAAGGGCTGCATTACACTCTAGCGCCACAGTGCCGTAGGCGGTCAAATCGCGATATCGCACGGCCTTACATTAGGTCACGTGAGATCAAACGAGTACTCAAGAACAAAGATATTTGTCGACAATTTTTTATTGTCGACGTTGTCGACAATGTCGACGAATCGTTTCAGCCCTAATATATAGCTATATATATATATATATATATATATATATATAGCACTAAGGATGGACTTGCTACTGCTAATAGATACACCGACACACTGCTGTGAGTAAGCATGTAAGATATGCTGCTGCTGCATAAATAGACATACCAAGTGGATGCTGCACATTGGTGGTGTTGAGGAGATCAGCCTGAACTAGGGTTTCATGACTGATCTAGATATATGTGATGCGATCTGGGAAAACCCACCACATGGTCAAATGTGACATATTACAGGTTTTGAGATCATATTAAAGCTGGGTTCTAGTCCTTTCCAAATCTGTTTTTATTTCTTTTATCGTTTGTCTGTAACAAAGTCCTGAAGTCCGTTTCAGAAACGGAATTTTGAGAAAAAACAGGTTTAATTAACGGTCACGTCCTGCTAGCGGGACGACTGGCGCTCCTTTTTTTCGTATCACATATTTTAGTAATAATCATAGATTAGGTATCATTCGAAAGCTTATACAAACTCAAAATTCAACAAATAAAATATTAAAATAAAAAACAAATAAATAAAAACTTGCGTGCCGTTGTAGTTTACACAGAACTGGCGGGACCTTTATTCTGTTATGTGGTTTATTTTGATAGGTGAACTGTCTTTGTAGTGTTAAGATGACAGCTAAATGGGCGATTTTGTTGTTTTTTGCCTCTCTGCTACGCCATGCATGTTCTTAAAGAGAAAGACAATTTCAGCCTGCCAGTATAAATCTATTTTTCTGCACTAAACTAGTGAATTTTCCCAAGATATTTTCAGAGATGATAAGCCAGATGTTATAGAATAATAATTCACTGAAAACCCAATTTTGACAAAAAAGACTGACATTCGATCTGTTTTTAGACCTTGAAACGTACCAGCGTGACATCCGACAGGTTTCCCTAGATCGCATCACATATCTTCCAATTTACATGTATAATTGTGTATATCACACAAACAATTAGGCACAAAATGTGTAAATATGCATACCTTTAAAAAGTATACAAAAATATATGCATAATCCTGAAAATTAAAAAAACACTTGCTGGAAAAAAAGACTTGCAAAAAACAAGTGTGCAAGATCATTTACCTCTTTTCTTTTTCGAGTGTAAAAACCTACGAAAAAGAAAACCCCAAAAAAATCTACAAATACATATACGTGTTGACAGTTTTATAGGTTAATTAACTAGCCTTGTGTTGTGAATCATTTTTAGGAAATGAAAACAGAGAAAGTTGTCATTGGTTTCTAGTGCAAGCAGGTTCCACAATTTCTCATAAAAAGTATGGCTTTGCTGCACCCCTAAGTTAAACCTTTAACACAAATTGTTATCTTGCACTGCTGTAGACACCGCAGTGATTTTTTTCATAGTGTGTTTTAATTTAGAGAATGCGTTTCTCTGCCCCAACATGTTCAAAAAACTCTTTTCTGAGCTTCGATATGGTGACTCACAGCAACAAACCAGCCTTTAGTCGCAGTTCCACTTAATTCTTTCAAGCACCATCAAGTCCTGCCTGCACCACAAAACAAGATTAGACAAACAGGACGGATCTCAGGTGGAGAGCATGTAGCGGCATGTCTTTCAAGGTCGAAAACACTCGTGTGACTATAATGAACAAAGGAGATGGTTGTTTGCAAATGGCAGAGCTTCTCCTGAAAACCAATCTCTGGTTTTACAGAAAAGTAGTTGTCTTAATATATATAAGTTCTGTTTTGCAAACATTATTGGTACACTGTAAAAAAATATATATATATATTTAAAATTTAAAAGTTCCTTAAAATTTTAAGTTCATTGAAATGGAAAAATTGAGTTAATACAATGAAGGAGATTGATGTAATCATCAGAAACTCAAAATATTATGTTATCTGAACTACATAAATTATCTAAGTTGATTTGACGCAAGAAAAATGTTGTGATTAAAATCATGAAAATATTTTGCAGCCACAAACTGAGTAATTGACCAAACTAATGTTACGCTTCATATAAAGATTGTTGGTAACACTTTCGAATACTGTTCCATCATTAATGGATAGTAAGTGATAGCGCTCAGTTGAATGTGGTTTTTCACTATTATAGTTGATCAAAAACTATTTTTTCATACCTCCCAGAGGACTACTAATAATAATTACTATACAGGGTCATAATTAATGTGGATAATGTACAATTAGTTCTAAAGTAAAGATCATGGTAACCCACTAGTAATGACTAGTCCAAACTAATGACAAATCCTTCAGAAGGAATTATTAATTATTTGGATCAGTATTCTAATGTGAGGATCATGTTAACACATTAGTAATGACTCGAGTGTTACCAAATCCAATGGAAGGAATTACAACCCAAAACCTTACAAAAAAATAAATAAAATACCAAACCTCACAATGACGCTCAAGTCATTACTAGTGTGGGTTACCAGTACCTTCACTTTATAATTAATGATATATTATGCATTATTCAAGTTAATTATGAACCTGAATATGGTAGTTATCAGTAGTCCTCTGGTATGTATAAAAAAAAAATAGTAGCTATTGATTAGCTAATATTGAATACCCATCCTTACATTTGGTACGTTTTGTGATCCATGTACACACACACAGTACTGTCCAAAAGTCTTGGGCACGTTAGTATTTCCACCCTAAATAAAATGGTTAAGCCAGTTATTTACAGTATATCTCTTCATTCTCTTGCTGTAGTGTGTCATCGGACATATTCATTCATTTTCCCATTACTTGTAATAATCCAGTGATATTATTTGTATGTTTGTATTTGAGTCTGACAACCGCTGGAATGATAATGATGTCACCATCATCCAGTCTGTCTGAGATTACATGAAGAAACAGAAAAAAACTGAGATGGACTAAATGCAGAAGAACTGCGGCAACATCTCCAAGACTCTTGAATAAACGTTTCTGCATAAAGATGTTTGCTTCAAACAAGAAATAATCAATATAAATATATAATTCTTTACTATTTTGTTCATTCATTTCTTTAGCGAAGTAACTTTTTAAATATTAAACTTTTTAACTTTATAACTTTGTAACTTTTTAAATATTTTTAAATATTAAATATTTTTAAATATAAAAATAAATATCTAAACTTCCTTGAAACATGAAATACACACTGATTAAAAGTTTTTGTAAGGTTAAAAGTGTGATAAATGTGCTTATTTGGCTCCAGAAGCGCTTACTAGAGAAGGACATACGGAGGTTATGACAAAACCTCATCAAATGGGGGCTCCTCTGTGGGTTCTAGTAAGTTCCCCATTCAAGGGAACACTCTTTCTCTTTAATCATATCAAACAGCGTCTGGAGGAGAACGGCACGCCATGTTTGTTGCAGATGTGCACAGTGGTATAAGCGCTCTTTGCATGCATGAATTTATTACACAGCGTGTTTTCTAAGCATAATGAACAGCAGTGCTGAAAGGGCCGGGTACCACAGGGCCACAGAATCTCAAAGGGGCCACAACTATTTTAAAAGAAGACTTTAAATGTGGGTGAAAACCCCTATAATGGCAGCACGGCTGAAACACCATACAGGCATAAACAACTTTGGCATCTAATGCCATATTCCCCTAGCATGCGAGTCGTATGTGAGAATTCACAGTATTCACAAAACATGACCTACTACTTCTGGCGAGATTCTGAAGTGCCCACGTCGGACACTTTACTATCCCATGAGGCCACAGGAGAGGGTTTGTGAACAATGCAACTGATGCTGATGACAATATGATGATTGTATTACTGACTATTCATTCTACACACATATAGAACATTCTTTTGTAATACTCGCAAAATATGCATTTATTCAAAAGAAGTAGCAGGAACTCAAAAAGTGTGCATCAAGTCGAAGTAAAATCAAATATTTTCTGATCGGGTGTGATAGTGTCACGTCACCCAGCAGTTTCACGTTCAGTGTGCACAGGCATTTTCAAGAAATTATCCTGTAATGCTTGCAATTATTATCTCGATACAAGCTGAAGAACAAAACATCTCAAACTGTCAACATTTGCACAGAATGTAAGCAAATATAGCTGTGAGGAAGTTAATATTTACAGGACGAAAGTGTGCTTTTTTTCTTTTTAAACAAAGAATTTTCTCCCTTTTCAAAAGAAGAGTCGTGCAACAGATTAATGTAACCTTTACCTCCAAACATGCCACAAAACAACAAAAGCAAGAATGTAGCGTGCTTCTGAAACGCAGGCGTCTGCTTTTATTAGCAGTTCGTTCAAGAAAATAACTGATGAGTAACGGACTGTGAATCTTCACATATCGGCATTATCCAAAGTCTCCCAGACACATTTTGTAAACCTTCAAAGCAAACTCGTCAGACCAAAAACGGGGTTTCACACATGTGAGCAATTGGTTTGAAAGAGAGACACGCATCTACTATGAGGTTCATGTTGTTTCTCTTCAAGGCCACAGGCCACTCGCGCTGGTGGTTCGATTCAGATGCCAGGCAGTGTAAAGAGCGACCTTGTGCAAGATAATTATACAGGCCTGAGGAAGTCTGTTGTGCTGGGAAGAGACGGCTCCTCCACTTTGGCCCTATCTGCAATTTGCAGTAGTAAGAGATACTCCTAAAACCAGCTTTATGTAAAAAGTAAAAAGGGGCAAAGTAAATGATGTATTAAAAGAAATAAAAAGTTTATGAAAAAAAATAAGTTTGGTACAACCTTTTATATATACATGTTTGACTTTCAAAGTCAAGGTTCGTTCGGGTTGTAAAATGTCATGTAGTGCAACTCCAAAAAAAACATTTATATAATATTAGACTAAAATATCTAAGGTTGTGTCATGAAACTCTAGATGTCACAGGCTGAAAGGTCCGTAACTCAATCTGCTTGTAAACACATCATTATCTACAGGGCACACCTGATTGGTTCCTGCTGTATCAGTAGCGAATGAGCTCACTGCTCAACCTTCAAACACTCGGTTAGTATTTGCCTTAGGCTGTGTGACTGTGTCCACCAAAGCGTTTTTAGCCAGCTGAAAACGCCAGACGCTCTGCTGAAGACGCCGTGCTTTGGGCGCTTGAGAACGTTTTGGCAGCGCAGCGTTTTTTCCGTTTAGACGTTTCGTTGCTATGATACAGAATATCCGCAGCAGTTTGAATGTTGTGACAGTTGGTCGGTGTGGTATTAGTCCCGCCCCTCCTCCACTGTGATTGGACGGCTGGGTAAAAAGTGACAGTGATGAGCGCTGCGTTTTATCCAAAGTTGAACATTTTCAGTAAGGAACGCTGGGCGCTCGGCGCTTCAGTGTGAAAAAAAAATGCTCAGCGCCTCTGTACGCTCATGGCGTTTAAAAAACGCGGCGCTCCCATTGAAAACAATTGAAAACAAATGGCAGGCGCGTGGAAAAACGCTTTGGTGGACACACGGCCTTAGGACATGTCCACACTAATACGTTTTCGTTTGAAAACGTATATTTTTCTCTTCGTTGTGGCCTTCCGTCCACACGGAGACGTCGTTTTAAGTCAATGAAAATGTAACTTTTGGAAAACGCTCTCCAAAGCTGATAAATTTGAAAACACAGTTTTCGCGTTTTAGTGTGGACTGTGAAGCCGGAGGTATTTGAAAACGATGATGTAAATTCAGTCATGTGATCCATGTAGTACCAATAGATATTCATGTTTACAGGTATAGTGCCTGTTATGTGCTATTCACTTTTACGCTGTTGCTAAAATGTGTCAATTTGCACATTCTTCATAGCACAGTACTGCAAAGATGACAGATAATGTAGTCACATTTGCTGTCCTGCGGCAATAGCTACAGGATAGCAGTTGAGTTTTAGACCAAACATATGGTGACTGAGTGCGACCATCAGTGATGGTGAGGTATTTTGCTAAATAAAATTATCCTGTTAGAAGAATTGCGCGAGAACTTTATTATTTATTTTTCCATCTGTTTCGTCTAGGTGAGTTTTCACGCATGCTCAGTAAGGTGAATTTAGAAGTTTCTCATCCACACTGAAACGTCGGAAAACGCCTGAAAACGCTAGTGTGGACGGAGAGCGTTTTTAAACAAAAACGCCGTTTTCAAATGTATCCGGATTAATGTGGACGTAGCCTTAGCAGTTCAGCGCGCTTTCAGAAACCCCCCACCTTCCCCAGGCCCACCTGTATAGATCTGCTATAGGTAATTCATATACTATGCTATACTGTACAGCAGCAGTTTGTCTTAACTGTAACTTCAGAAGTACCAGACATGTGAGCAAACCCGCCAATCTCGTTGGTCGGATAGGTTTTGATGCGGCGCGTCAAACCAAAAAAACGAACCCGAGGCGTTTTTTTTTTAAAAATGACGCTTTTACGTGTGCCGTTTTTCGCGTCGGTGTGAACACTCACATTGGCGCCCATTGTTTAGTCATGAGGCGTTAAACGTCGGTGTGAACAGGCATTTACTTCTAAATTCTAAAAAAGAATTAAGATGTGTACATGTTCTCATCCATTCTCATATATTCCGGGTGTAGGAAAATATGTAATTTGTTTTTACATGAACAAGCACATTTCTAAAAACTTGATATTAGATTGCTAAAAAATGTATCAAGTGCCCTCTTATTTATCATTGGCCTGCCCACAGACAAAACGTCTGGTTGATTGTTTGAACATGAGACTCATAATGAAAGAAAGAAATACAAGAGGCTAAAGAAACCCAACCTTTGAACTTCTGATAGCAATCAGCTAACGCAAGGGTGGGAGGTTTCGTGTTCCGAGTCTCATTTAACACCTGCGTCTCATTGCACGTTAACTCTTCAGTTTATCGTGTACATCTCATCAAGTTCTCAAATTCTTAGAAGCAAGATGTATAATGTATATATACTTGATGTCTGCCTGTGGTTAACAAGATATGAGCACATCCTTCCAATCTAAATATTTGCTATGGCTGTAAAAAGAAAAGAAAAAACATCACAAAAATATTTACCCACCCAGTCCCACATCACCCAACGTTGGGTGGGTTACGGGTTTCTTAAGAAATGTTTCAGACCCCACAGGCCTATGTTGTGAGCTAAATTAACATATTCAGCAGTCTGGGAGCGTTTATCACACTTACAGACCAAAGGCGTGGACTTTGGACAGCTCATCAGAGCTATGAATGCTTGTGGGGAAACTATAAACCAACATATACTCTAATTGCCATTGAACTTTGAGTGACTGAGGAGTGATGGTGCATTCTGGCGAATACATACATCACAGCCTGGAATGCATGTGGTGCATCAACACGCTGCAATGACTCCACTTCCCATTTTGTCAGGCTGCTTGTATTAATGTAGTATTGCTATACTAATGGATATATCTCCCATGAATAATTCAGTTATCATTTCCTCAACATCATGTCGATTAATCGCGATTAATCGCATCCAAAATAAAGTTTGTGTTTACATAATATATGTGGGTGCACTGTGTATAATTATTTTGTTTATATATAAGTATACACACATGTATATTTAAGAAAAAAATCATTCATATATAAAATATTTAATAATAATAATACATTTTATTTATAATGCGCTTTTCTAAAACCCAAAGCGCTACAAACAATAAAAACAAGTAAAATACAAGTACAAAAGGAATACAAAAATAATCATTACAGTACACATCATTAAAATACTAATCATAAGTCTGTATAAGCAATTTTAAAAAGATATTTATATTTATATACAACTTATATATAAATCTATATACATGAAAATATTTCTTAAATATATACAAGCGTACGTGTGTGTATTTATATATATAAAAATTATTATATTTTATATAATATAATTACACAAATAAACACAAACTTTTATTTTGGATTCGATTAATCGCGATTAATCGTTTGACAGCCCTAAATGGAAAGAATAAATGTTTCAACTGTTTTGACTATAAAATGAAAGTCAATTGGGTCCAAAACCACAAATTGGACACCACTAAGTTTCAAAATAAATGATTTTGTGTTTTACAGAAGTCAGTCAGTCATACAGGTTTGGTATGACAGTTGAACGATCCCTTTATCAAAAAACAATCTAAAGTCACATCTCTCTCTAGTACTTACCATATCAGTTGTCCACAGAATTTTTCATTTAGCTACAAAGTACAAACCAAAACTAAAATTGAAGTTTGGGATGGGTAATTCAACTCTTTATGCTACTCAGGGTGTATAAAAATACTTCATATTACAGGTCTTTGGCAACGAGTCGCCTCTCGATATTTCAGCTAAATATAGTTTAAATATTGCTACTTTTGGTCTTGATAAATTGTGTCATCATTGATGACATTTACCTGCAGCAGCTAATCCATGTTGTGTGCACAAAATGAGCCATCAAAAACTATTAAGGCCAAAAATCACAAAATATCTACGTTTGATGGAATTTCAGTGCATTAATACAAACTGGTATAAAGAAAGATCCAAAAGAAGATATTTTGATGAATGTTTTAACGGTGAAAGAATAAAGTAAAGAAATCAAAAGCAATTATTTTGTGTTACACAGAAGAAAGAAAATCATACAAGTTTGGTATGACATGAGTTTTTGGTAACACTTCATTTTACAGTGTCCTTGTTACATATGTTACATGCACTAACTGTAGTGATAACAGTAAAGTATGCATAATTACAGTACATCCAACTAACCCTAAACCAAACCCTAATTCTAACCCTATCATAAGTGCATGTAGTTAATTACTATTACTCAGACCTTAAATGTATAATTAAACTGCAAACAAGGACAACTTAAAATAAAGTGCGAATTTTCATTTTTGGATGTAGCCCACTATCCCTTTCGGAAGACCAAATCTAAAGGAACATCTCTAGAACTTACCTAGTACGGTCATCACAGTTTTGATGAGTTTGACTGGCGTCCTCTTCCGATTTAAAGATCCTGCAGTGTGCGCCTTCAAGACGGCAGTCTTTTTCATCACATAGATGTATATCCTCAAATATATGCACACCATAATGAGGAAGAGCACCAGGTTGGACATGGACCAGAAGATCAGGTAGCTCCGGCTAAAGATGGGAGCCAGTTTGGAGCACAGGTCAAGACTACAGATGCAGTTCCAGCCCAAACTAGGTACGGCCCCCATGAATATCGATACACCCCACACAAAGGCGATCAACAGGGTCACTCGACGTTTGGTGAGGTTACTGTGGACCTTCCAGTTCATGATGGAGATGTAACGTTCGAGAGCGATCACCAGGAGGTTGGTCAGGGATGCGGAGAGACTCGCATCCAGCAAACCCTGTCGAAAGAAGTAGCCTTGAACGGTTAGATCCCGAGATATTTTGCCTGTATTGAACATGAGGTACACGTAGGCGATCGCGGCGAGAAAGTCTGAGGCGGCGAGATTGGCGAGGAGATAGTAGAAGGGGTAGTGAAACCTCCTGTTTGTCACCACCGCTGCAATGATCATGGCGTTGGCCACTAGGATGAAGCAACAGCAGATGGATCCAGCACACTGAACCAGGATGAGCTGCGTTTGTTCCCATTCATCTGAGGTTATGTTGCTGTTGTTGTAGAAAAAGCCCATGGGCTTATCATAGTTGCAAGTGTTATTTTTTGCCATCTTTAGACAAAAAACACTATGACTGGAAAGAAAAACAACAATATAAGTGTACTGTCTGAACTATAATGGTTCAGTTTGTTTTTCATGACTCATTTATAGGAAAACCTATGATTTAATGACAAATAAATGCCATCAGGGTAACAGACAATACAGACAAATGCAATACTTAACAACATAAAATGCAACAAATACTCAAATGTACATGACTGATAACCGATAGACTAACTTTTTCAATAAAATCTAAATAAATGTGATTATGGTGGCCCTTTCTATGGAAGCTTGGTTCCGCCATGAAATAAAACAATGTTTTTGTTTTTGTTTTTTTACTTTCTCTCACAATTCAACTTTTCCCCCTCAAAGTTTCAAGTTTACATCTCACAAATCTGAATTTTCTTGAATTGCTTGTACTTATCTCACATTCTGAGTTTAAATATCTTGCTATACTGTTTTTTCTTTTTTTTTCTTCTTCTTTATAAGTGCAAGGGAAAAAGTCTGAATTGGAAGGTAGACCTGCTACCTTTTGTATTCCGTGGTATAAATAAGCTTCCATTCATTTCCACAAAAAAGTCATTGTAAAATAAATAAAATTACATCTTACCATAAAAGTATCTGTATTAAATTGTTAAATAAACTATAAACTTACGAAGGGTTTAATAACATTTAAGTTCATACCTTTTTACTGAATTGTTATACTTTTTTTTAATAGTCCAAACAAGTCCCTTATTTTAGCACAATTTTAATCAAATAGTTTTACATACATGTTCCACCTCAGGACACTAACAAAACAAATCAAATCAATCAAAATTTCACGTGAAAACAAGTTTCAGGAGTAGGCTATTAACGTTATACCCTTAAAAGCATAACTAAATGTATGAAACTCGTAGCTACAATAATGTGCAGTGATAGATAAAAGCTCTCTTACCTAGACAGACTCGTCAGGTTCTCAGCTCACTCTCCATTAGTAACGTTAGTCCGAAGTATGGCTCGAATCCGGCGTGACTCCAAGACTGCGCGACTCTCTCGGTGAAGTATCTGCTGAAGTTTGATCTCGAGAGTTTTAGGGAGGAGAGCGGGACGGGAGTCACAGATAGTCTCCGAGGGCGTGGTCAGACAACACTGACTGCTTTCAATTGTGAAAAAAGCAAATATAACATTACGAGGTTTTCTTAAAGGGCAATTAGGCTACGGGAAATTTGCATTTCATCTTATCATCATGAGGCGAAGAACTGTAGTTTGAAGAGAGAAAGTTTCATCGTTTTTTAAAGTTCAAGTGAAGTCAGATTGTATAGGCTAAATGACTTGTTTATGAGTCATTCCAGTGAATGACTTGTTTCAGCGTCTATTGCGTAATGTTACGCAATTTTACTCAGGTGTGTGAAGCAAAGGAGACAACACATCTATAATTTGGTCAAATGTTTTTCAGTCTTAAGATATTGATAAATACTTCATTTATTCTGATACTCAATCTTGGACTTAATTCTTGACAAGAAAAGATGCTTTTTCTAATGTATAAATCCAAACCTATCTATTATTTATAGTCAACTAGTCATTTTTATTTAATTTTGGTGCCATTGTTTAGCCTGTTTTCAGCGGCTTAATGCTTCATTGCAATTGCAAACGTAAAATAGATCATGTTATGAATATATATATATATATATATATATATATATATATATATAAAATAAATCAGCATCTGGGCAGGTACCAAATAAATGGCAGATTTCCTGTCTGGGTTTCATTTCTTATCGAAAGATGAAGTGAAGCCATCATCCTAGAAACCAAGCACTTCTGATTTATTTGGTTTTTGAGGCGAGTTTAAAAAAAAGTAGGGGAAAATCTGAGGGCATTATTTAAGGGTGCACTTCCCTTGTTAAAGTGTAATTATACATTTAAGAACTAATATCAATGTTGGGGACACTTTAAAAAGTTTTAATTACTTTTTTACGGAAGCATATTGCATTCACTTGAGGAAACAAAATATTATCAGAATTACCTCATTATTTCAGTAAACAGTGTAGATTTTTTGTTTTTAGTTATTAAAACATACAATTTTTAGTTAAAAAGTACGGAAGCATATTGAATTCACTTGAGGAAACAAAATCTATGTTTTTCTGAAATAACGAGTTAATTATCTCAGAATTATGAGAGAATTTTTCATGGGAAAAGTATTTGCCCTGTTTTTCTGAATTAATGAGTTAATTGTCTCAGAATTACGATATCATTTTTCGTGGAAAAAAGTTTTTGCTCTGTTTTTCTGAATTTCTGAGTTTTTGAGATAATTAACTCATTAATTCAGAAAAACAGAGCAAAAAAAAAAAATTCCATGAAAAACTATCTTGTAATTCTGAGATAATTAACTCATTAATTCAGAAAAATAGAGCAAAAACTTTTTTCCATGCAAAATTCTCACGTAATTCTGAGATAATTAACTTGTTATTTCAGGAAAACAGAGTAGATTTTGTTTCCTCAAGTGAATGCAATACGCTTCCATACTTTTTAACTAAAACATTTTATGTTTTAATAACTAAAAACAAAAGTTCTATTTTTGGCAAATGTAAAGATCCTTACAAAACAAATACACCTCAGGCTGAAGGACATATACCTGTACAGTAGATGGCGCAGCTCAAACAAACCTTTCAGTGGTGCTGCCATTCTGAATTGCAGAAGAAGAAAGTTTTACTCTTACTTCAGCAATAAAAACTAAAGAAACACAAATGTGATGTTTATAAGTCATGCAAAAAGACATTGATAATAAAGTGAGATTACACAGACAGGGCTAAGATTAAGCCAGGATTAGATCTTAGTTCAATTAGGACTTTTATAAACATGCCATAGTAAAAAAATAAATAAAATAAAATAAAAAACAAAAAACAAAAAAAACAAAACAAAAAAAAACTGGTGTGCACATTGAGACAGAACAATGGCTCCGATATATTTTAAGCTTTCAGTTAAAACAGCTCAAACATGCATTTTAGTCTGGGACTTGTCTGTGAAACCTAGGGTAAGTATATTTGTGTATTTAATTTAACATATGTAATTATTGTATGTCTGCGTAATATTCGTAAATTTTTATTCATAGTGTGGAATCCTGAATCTGTTCTCGTACAAGTGAAAATTAAATGCCTGCTCACATTTAGTTTAAAAACTACAGTACAATAGCCATCATGTTCACACACACAACGCCTCTGCACTTACTCAACATTTCTCTCAACATGGGGACAGGAGATATGTCAGCCAATACATGGGAAACAAAGCGACTTGGGTTTGAAAATGTAACCCGGATATTTTGTTGTAAATTTAAAAGTAACGTTACTTTAGTTACTTGAAAAAAGTAATCTGATTACGTTAGGCTTAGTTTAATTTAAGTTTGCATAATTGACCTGTAAACAAAGACAAATGTAAAATTAAAACTGTAGGAGGAGTTCGTTAAAGTATGTCAAAAACTGCACAATAATCTGAGAGGAAGTTCAAAATGGCTGACTTCCTTGTGCGTTTAGGGATACACTCCAAGAGACTTTTTAATAGGTATTGGGCCATTATACATGTGTACCGAATTTCGCACATGTACGCGAAACATAGCGGGAGGCGGACTCCGTTGAACCTTTATAGGTGGCGCTATCGAGTCATTCACCCCGCCCAATTCTGAAACGCACATCAGATGTAAATTTTCGCCAGTTCTGACGCTTGTGCAAAGTTTTCGTGCGTGTTTAGGCCCTCAAAAATGCGATTCATTTCGGAGAAGAATGATAATAAACAGAGCAATTCCAAGAGGGCCCGAGCACCGAATAAAGGGTTACCATTTACCCTATTACTCGAGATCTTAGACTTAATTGTTGAACATTTAACATCTAAATCAAGAAAAGATGCGTATTATGAACATTTATCAACAAAAAAACAACAACTATCATTTATTATTTATAGTCAACTAGTCATCCCATCCATTGTAAATGATTGTAAACAATATTGTTCTGCAAAAAAAGTTAAATTAAATGAACAAATAAAAGAAAGTAAAATAAATAAATCCGTATGCGGGCAGACAGACCAGGTAAATTACAGATTTCATGTCTGGTCTGGAATTTAGTTTCATTTCTCAAAGAAAGAAGAAGTGAAGCAATCATCCTAGTCCAAGCGGTTCTGTGAAATGGTTTTTGAGGTCAAAAAGCACCATGTGCAAAAAAACATGTCAACATGTTTCTAGGTTGCAATCTAGCATGGTGTAATATCAAATTTACTAAGTCAACAATGAAAAACTGCACACACAAAGGGCCTCTTTAAGTTTGCAAATACAAAATATTATTTTATTATCTTTGATTCCCTCACCCCAGGTCCTTCTCCCAGTGAGCAACTGCTTACCAAGCAAGTCACATAGAAACTTGTCTGCCTTCCCAGTTAATTGTGGCATGATGGGCATAATGAGATGTAATTCGCATAATAGAGTAAAATAATGTCCACAAAGACAAAAAGAGTTTCCTCAGCTATGAGTGAACAATGCATTCTTAGCACTCCACAGTGTTGAACAAACCGTAGACGTCGCCATCACTCCTCCCGCACTTTACTAGTTGAAGCACAATATTAAAAGACTTTATCGTCAAACTGTTGCAAATGTTCAAAATGCCTTTGAGGAATCATGCCAGAACGTGCCGATATAAAAACAAACACAAGCGTGTAATTTGAGGTCATTCGCTAATGTAAAACATGGGTAGACAATCCAGATGACGCATAAATAATATCATAAAAGATATTTCCTCTGGTTTACAACATTTAACAGGGATAATTTTACAGATTGCACATTAAGATGCATCAAACATCTTCCATGCTTGCCATTTGACCCTGTTTTTTAGCTCTTAATTGCATTGTAGAGCACTTTGGCAGATATTATACGGCATTTGCCCGTTTGCTAATGCAGGTCTTACCGGTTTCTAATAAAATTGTCATGTGAACTAAGATCATGCTTCCGGTGTAGTACATGAACCATGTACATGGAGCGGTAAACATGTTCACACAATCTTTCCCTGATTAAGCTGCAAATCCATTGCAGTTTTCAGTAGATTCGACGTTGAATCATTCGCTGCGATCAGCTGATAAGCATGATGGAGTCGTCTTTGGGAATACTGCAAAAGAAAATTAAGCATATTGTCATTTTCCTGGTTAAGTATAACTTTACATTACATAAAAAACTACAATTTGTATTTTTACATTATTTAATTAATGTTTTATTTATTAAAACCAAGTATCAATCTCTTCAAGTGTTAAGCATTTTGAACTTGTTTCCAAAATAATAACTAGGCAGTTACAATTTAAACAATGTTTTATATAGAACTGTTCTTTTTAATAGTAAAATATTTTCGGATCATAAGTCGTACTCGGTAAACACCGACATGAATATTTCATTTCTAAGCTGATTGCTTCCTAAAAAGTCAAAAGAGACCGATTCGAGGATGCGATCGAAAACAAGAGGCGGGATTCATCGCGTAAACCAATATCTATATAAAAATTTTACACTTTTTAATGTTACATTTTGTAATATTTGTGTCGTTTTATTTTTGTAATATTCTCTCATCCAGTTTTTTTGGCAGGTAGATGTTCTAAAACAGTCTTAAAAATGGTTTCTGTCATCTTTGAACCTACATAAAGTAAATTTTTAGTTCTAATGTTTTTTTTTTTCAACGAAGATTGGTCTTCTACATTTAGCCTACATATATGTGTCCAGTTGCAGTTCCCTAAGAATTCCCCCAAGAAACTTGAAGAGAGATTTGCAGGTTAGTTTCATGTCAAATTAGGTACATTTTTTAGGTAAAGTCCCTTTTGGACTTCAAAAGGTTGGTTGGTTAAAACTTTTATTCAGCAAGAACTTATTAAATGGATCAAAAGAAAATAATTTTTAATAAAAATAAATGTTGTTCTTTTGATTACCTTTCTATTAATAAAAGAATTCTGAAAAATATGTATTATGGTTTCCACAAACATATTAAGCAGCACAACTGTTTTGACATTAATAATAAATGTTTCATAAACAGCAAATTAGAATGATTTCTAAAGGATCACTTAAGACTGAAGTAATGATGCTGAAAACTCAGCTTTAAATCACAGGCATAAATTACATTTTAAAATATATTAAAATA
This sequence comes from Pimephales promelas, assembly GCF_016745375.1. The sequence continues at coordinate 164,811 of NW_024121145.1, forward strand.
GAAAAAAGTAATTTGAAATTGTAATAATATTTGTAAAAATATAACTTTTTTTACTCTAATTTTTATCATATAAATGCCTTGGTGAGCACAAAAAAACAGATGTGGCCTATTTAAACATGACATTTATAATGGATAAAATATGCCAATATGATATAATATAATATGATAAACTGTCAATATAGCCTGAATCCTGAGAAAATCAAATAGAAGTTTTCCTAGCCACCTTACTCCTACACCCCATGGCGCTGTGTAACTTCAGTTAAGCTGTAAACAATCAGTGAAAGGCTTGCTCTATGAACGCAAAACGTTAAAAAAGTGTCATTAATCGACTCACCCTTCAACCATCGAGCATTAAAATAAAATTTTAAAGTTTGAAAGAATCAATATGTACTTTCAACAGACCAAAAATATCCCCAAATGCGCGAGTCTTTGGTTAAATATCACTGTAGTAGCCAAATATCTGTATCGTATAACAAGCCTTAATCAAAAAATGTTCATTAACTTAAGCATTACGTGACACGACTATATCAAAGTGATTTTCGACATTTTGACAGATTATAAATTGCATTTACCTGTGAAAACAAACCTGGAAAGAGACGTGAGGATTTGAGGAGAATAACGAGAGATTCTTCTGCATTCCAGTGAATTATTAATGAAACATTGTAAATTAAATTCGGGAGAACAGACCACAAATGTGCCGTATATGGTGTCCTTTTACTTTTACAGCAGATTGCAAAGGAAAAAATAAAAATCATCATGAGGAAAAGAAAGCAGCTCTTGCCATAGATATTCTTATTATAACATGTCACGTTAAAATACCAAGTATAACGTTATTCTCATGATGTCTGAAAGTAAATCATGAAGGAAAATTGACAGTTTATAGGAATAAGGTGGATATCCCAGATGAAAAGATATGGAACTATAATTCTGGTCCACTTGTAGAGCAGGAACACCAGTTGATCTAATCTAAAGAAATCAAAGTATAACCCAATTCAATCCCAATGCACTGTAATAATGTCCATGCTAAAATCACTCAGTGCAGCATAAGTGGCTTTAACCTGATATTTAGACACAGCATCAAATTATAGCCGGGCATCCCTTCGCATCGGACACTCAAGCAAACAATGAAGTCTCCTTGTGGAGTCAGTTTCGAGTTCTTGCATTGCAACCCAAAACAGCTAGATACTACCAAGACAAAAGGCTCTAAAGTAATGGGCATCATGGAGAGTTTCTAAACTCTCGTTTGTTTATCGTTCCTGCAAGGCAAGGGGAAGCCTTCTCGTTTTTTTCCCCCACAGAGAACATTTCTCTGTAATCAGCACTTTGCTGGGTGTGTCCGTCTTTCTCTCCCACCACTAATTCCATTTCTCATGCCATAGTGGGCTGACCTCAGCTCTGGAGGAAACACTGCTGCCCTGCAGCTGATGTCTGGGATTATATACTGTACCTTTTGCAGCAACACAGCATAACAGAAGGGTGGATGTTCTCGACTTGGCCACACTCCTGCCCCTGGCGGGGGAAGCCCTCCTTCTGGCCCATCAGAAACCGATGGAGCTCGGTCATGGGGAAGCCTGTCGTTTGGTAACCCTAGGCAAAAGGGAGAAGTTGATATGAAGCGCTACAAACAAGTATAGCGTGGCTTTGTTTGTCGAATTGTACTATGTGTAATGCAATACAGAGAAACGTTTTACACAAATGATAAATATACACCGTATATATTCAATTAAAGAAAAGTTCATCTAGAAACTTAAATGGCACCATTTACTCACTCTGATGTTGTCAGTTTTATTTGTTTCTTTGGTGAAACACTAAACGACTAATTCCTGGGGTATAAAAGCAAAACAAAAAAGCAAAATGAAACAAAAAGCAAAACAAAAAAAAATAAAATAAAGTGAAACAAAAAGCAAAACAAAAACCAAACAAAAAAAGCAAAGTGAAACAAAAAGCAAAACAATGCAAAACCAAACAAAAAAGTAAAGCAAAACAAAAAGCAAAGCAAAACCAAACAAAAAAGTAAAGCAAAGCAAAAAGCAAAGCAAAGCAAAACCCAAACAAAAAAGTAAAGCAAAGCAAAACCAAACTAAAAAGTAAAGCAAAACAAAACAAAAAAAGTAAAGCAAAACAAAACCAAACAAAAAAGTAAAGCAAAACCAAACAAAAAAGCAAAGCAAAAAAGTAAAACAAAACAAAAAGCAAAGCAAAACCAAACAAAAAAGTAAAGCAAAACCAAACAAAAAGCAAAGCAAAGCAAAACCCAAACAAAAAAGTAAAGCAAAGCAAAACCAAACAAAAAAGTAAATCAAAGCAAAACCAAACTAAAAAGTAAAGCAAAACAAAACAAAAAAGTAAAGCAAAACAAAACCAAACAAAAAAGTAAAAAGCAAAACAAAAAGCAAAGCAAAACCAAACAAAAAAGCAAAGCAAAAAAGTAAAACAAAACAAAACCAGACAAAAAAGTAAAGCAAAACAAAAAGCAAAGCAAAACCAAACAAAAAAGTAAAGCAAAGCAAAAAGCAAAACCAAAAAAGTAAAGCAAAACAAAACCAAACAAAAAAGTAAAGCAAAGCAAAAAGCAAAGCAAAGCAAAACCCAAACAAAAAAGTAAAGCAAAGCAAAACCAAACTAAAAAGTAAAGCAAAACAAAACAAAAAAAGTAAAGCAAAACCAAACAAAAAAGTAAAGCAAAACCAAACAAAAAAGCAAAGCAAAAAAGTAAAACAAAACAAAAAGCAAAGCAAAACCAAACAAAAAAGTAAAGCAAAACCAAACAAAAAAGCAAAGCAAAGCAAAACCCAAACAAAAAAGTAAAGCAAAGCAAAACCAAACAAAAAAGTAAATCAAAGCAAAACCAAACTAAAAAGTAAAGCAAAACAAAACAAAAAAGTAAAGCAAAACAAAACCAAACAAAAAAGTAAAAAGCAAAACAAAAAGCAAAGCAAAACCAAACAAAAAAGCAAAGCAAAAAAGTAAAACAAAACAAAACCAGACAAAAAAAGTAAAGCAAAACAAAAAGCAAAGCAAAACCAAACAAAAAAGTAAAGCAAAGCAAAAAGCAAAACCAAAAAAGTAAAGCAAAACAAAACCAAACAAAAAAGTAAAGCAAAACAAAACCAAACAAAAAAAAGTAAAGCAAAACAAAAAGCAAAGCAAAGCAAAACCAACAAAAAAGTAAAGCAAAGCAAAAGCAAACAAAAAAGTAAAGCAAAGCCCAAAGCCAAACAAAAAAGTAAAACAAAACCAAACAAAAAAGTAAAGCAAAACAAAAAGCAAAGAAAAGCAAAACCAAACAAAGTCAAGAAAAGCAAAATCACACAAAAAAGTAAAGCAAAGCAAAAAGCAAAGCAAAACCAAACAAAAGAAGTAAAGCAAAACCAAACAAAAAAGTAAAGCAAAGCAAAACCAATCAAAAACCAACGCAAAACAAAAAGAAAAGCAACGTAAAACAACACCAAAAACAAAAACCCAACACCATAAAACCCAAACAAAACCAGACATAAAAACCCCAAAGAAAACTAATTTAGTGGCCTTACATGGAGAAGCTAGGATGAGTTGTCCATTTTTGTTATGTATAACAAAAAATAATATGGGGTTGGAAATATATATGAGCAAATGATGAGTTTTTCATTAAAAAAACATGCATTTTTTCATTATTTAAATAAAGTAATTTAAATATAAATATTATAAAAAAATTAATAAATTATGAATAAGTAAGAAAATAAAAATGAGGTGGGAAAGATGAGTGAACGATAACAGTTTTTATTTTTGCGTGAACTAACCTATTAAAAGAATAGCTATTTTTTCATTTGATATACTGACTAGCAAGGCCTCTTCCTTCAACCCTTAAATTCAATAATAAAAATATCTAAAGTTGTGTCCCAATTGATGCACTATACACTATGTACTTGTGCACATACTCAACCTCTATGTAGTCTATGAATTTTATAAGGTTATTTTGTCATTCAACGTCAGAGTCTGATGCCCCTTCACTAGTGCATGTGCGAAGTGTCCAACACTTAGTTCTTTCGCTTAATCGAGAGCATAATATATGGATAGTGTAAAGGGACTAGCCAGCTTGATTCAAACTCACAATGTGTTGAAGCAGGTGAGCTAAACACTAAGCCATGCAAAATCCTAGAAACTAGTCACATGATCTATCTATCAAAAGTTCTTTTATCAAGATCGATAGGTTCTTTTATCTATCTTTTATCAAGTTGATGGTACCTTGATGGTGTCGTAAGCATCTGTGATGAGGGCAATGAAGAGACTGAGCACCATGTAGATGAAGAGGGAGATGAACGAGTAGAGATAGGCTCGGCTGAACAGCCACACCATTGTGTTTTTTTGCTCAAACTGTGCAAACGTAGGGAACATGTCGTCCCCGTTGACTAGAGAGAAGAGACACTCTGCCACACGACTCAGGCCTTCAAACTGACGGAGAGATGGGAGATGCAAGGGGGAACACATTCATTCATCAATCAATATATTTATATATAATAGATAAAACTACACAAACACATATAGGAATATCTTAATGTACCTTAAATGTACTGTTTATAACAATTGTATTATATTACATTAATAGATGGCTCTTTAGATAAAAGTTAACATGTATTGCAATCTACTGATCATAAGAAAGTCTACAAATCTCAACTCAAGGAAACAATTTAATTGAAAAATTACAAATATATTATAATAAATATATTTTATAATTCCATTCAGGCGGTTTAATAATTTTGAGACTGTGGAAGTCATTAAAAGTTAAATTTAGTTAAACCACTTGAAACATTTGTTGTGTTGAGTTACTTTTGTTTGATTTGTTCATTGCAAACAGCTGGAAGTTTGTACATTTTGCCAATAAAACTCAATGAACTGAAGCAACACTTCCTGAACCAGAATTCCTCCAGAACAACCTGAGATTGATACTATCACACAGAAAATGATTAATTAAACGTATTGCTGCTAAAAGTGGATCTACAAGGAATTGAATCATGGGGTGGGCTTTTTTTCATACAAGGCATCTTCATTTTGCCTTTATTTTTGTTAAATAAATAATGACACGGTATAACATGTCATGTGTTGATGTTTATATATATATATATATATATATATATATATATATATATATATAAACATTACAATGTGTATGTAAATAGAAATATTTAAATATAAAATATTTAAAACTACGATTGTATTTCATTAATATATTATATATAAATTATTATACTATTTAAAACATTTTTAATTAATATATTGAATTAGAATAAATGCCATAAAAGTTCCAAATCAAGGAAACATGATTTATTAAATAGTAGGATGTTTAAATATATACATGTTAGGATGTAATGTCATCTACTGTGTTCATAAGAAAGACTACAAATTTCAAAATAAAGAAAAAGGTTGATTGAATATTTTTTTAAGATATTTTAATAAGTTATATATATCACATAAATAATAATATATCAAACCTGTTTATAACTACTATTATATCAAATAAATATTTATTAAATATATAATACGTCATATTCAATACATCTATATATAATTTAATGAATAGATGGCTCTTTAAATATATAAGCCAACATGTACAGTACTGCCATCTACTGTTCATAGGAAAGACTTCAAATCTCAAATCAAGGCAGAGTACATCCATGTCACTGGTATACAATTCAAACTACATAAAATTACATAATGGGTATATTTATTTATTTTATTGACTTTATGTTGGTACCTTCTCATGATAGGGCCCTAGAACAATCCATCCACAGAAGGTGTAGCCAAGGTAGATCATTCCTGCACAGCAGCAGAAGCGCAAGACCTTTGGTAAGGCTGCTCGCATAGTGAGGATAAGCACCTGTGTTATCATAACAAAATGCTTTAGAGCCTTAAAAACTAATGGTATTAAGCAATCTGCACTGTTATATAACTTGTCCTCAATAAAACATGTACTGTACTTAACCTTGGCAACCTTGCGATTACATTTAGTACATTGCTGTTCTTAATGTGATTTTGTGCAGTTTGACTTGCATTGTATTTTTCGAAGTATCCCAGATATCGTATGACGCCCACCCAGACCATTAGAGTTGATGTTCCCAGGAAGATACTGCACACATCATAGTTGGTCAGACTCTGGAAGACAAAATGAACGGGATGACTTTAAAGAACCATTTTAAATCAATAATTTAAAATAAATAAATAAACAAACATAAAATAAAATAAATAAGTTCTAATGTTTCAGACCAAAAATCCATATATTTTCATGAAAAACAAGATCTTTTTTTTTTTTTTACAAAATAATAATATAACTAAAAGTTTGTGTTTACATAATATATGTGGGTGCACTGTGTATAATAATTTTGTAATATATATATATATATATATATATATATATATATATATACACACACACACACACGCATGTATATTTAAGAAAATATTTATAATATTATATATATATATATGTATATATTATTATATAAATTAAATATATATATATATATATATATATATATATATATATATATATATATATATATATATATATATATATATACACATAGTATATACATGAAAATATTTCTTAAATATATACAAGCATGTGTGTATTTATATATATATATATATATATATATATATATATATATAAAATAATTATACACAGTGCACCCACATATATTATGTAAACACAAACTTTTATTTTGGATGCGACTAATCGTGATAAATCATTTGATAGCCCTAATATATATATATATATATATATATATATATATATGAAGAGTTCAGATGCAAAAGCCTCTAAATGCCATTTGAAATTTTCTTCTAGAATGATCATTTTTATCAAGCTTGTATATTTAAGTTCAGTGATTTCACTTAAATGGCAATGATAATTACCTATTAATTGTTATTTAAGTGAAATTACTGAACTTAAATATACAAGTTTGATAAAAATCATCATTAAAGAAGAAAATTTCAAATGGCATTTAGAGGCTTTTGCATCTGAACTCTTCATATATATATACAGGCCTTTAATATAATATGTTGATCTAAAATAAAAGAAAGTACTGTATTGTACTGCAAGTCCTGACAATCCTCATTTTAAAGAGAACCTCAGGGAAAACTAAGTATTTTTCATTTGATTCCGGAGGTTGCGGTTTCAATTCACCCACAGACGCAATAACAACATCTATTACAGTCAGCATTTTTTTGAAATTAGGGAACTACAATATTCATTTCAGATTATGTGGTTATCAAATGCATAGCCGAAAAAAAAAAGTTATCTTAGAAAGAAAAGCACCTTAGCCTGTATTTCCATTTTTAGTATCGATCCAATGATGGCCAAAACATCACTGATGATCACCAAGATGTACCAGCCGTTTAAGAACTCCCTCTGGTCATCCTCACACACTTTATGATTATAATTCTCAAGGCAGAAGCTAGAAAACCGCTGCAGAGGGAGGAAGTGACACATGAAGGAAACACTGACAGGGCACAAAAATATCAGAACAGCATGAGTTCACTTTGAGTCAGAACTTCAAAAATAACCATCATGTTGAAGTATCAGACCGTAACATAGAGGTTTACCTGAAGTAACTTCACAGCAAGTATAATAGAACGTGTGCAGAGCACTGCAGAGCTCAGACAGATTACAATAACAAAGCCATCAAAGATCAGGAGGTAGTGAGTGCTCTTCTGAGCTGAAACACACAATAGCAAACCATCTGAAGTCCACATGCCCATGTCATAACATTAAAGTTCTTATTCATTGACCATAAGCATTCACTGTAGTTGATTTTTCACATACCAGTTCCCGAAATCTTCCAGTTTTTGCACACACTACTAGCCTCATCAAAATCAAGAGTCAATTTCACCTTTCCGCTATGGCAACTGTTGTCAAAGACAATCTGCAAAGAATCAAACGAATTAATCCAGAAAAAATGGATGATATCTTTTAAAGATGACCTATTATGCCCTTTTACAAAGTCTTGATTTTGTTTCTGGGATCTACTAGAAAATGTTTTCATCCTTGATTATTCAAAAATCACTTTTTTCCACATCTGTTGCAGCAACTCTCATTTCCAGTCTGTCAGTAACGCTCCATTTAGTTCCTGTCATCATAAGCCGCTCCTTCTGAAAAAGCATAATGTGCTCTGACTGGTCACCTGGAGCAGTGTGTTGTGATTGGTCAACTGTTCGAGTGCGCTTCAGAAATGTCACGCCCCTTTACCATAACCGTAAGGTTCCATACACTAACTAAAAAAAAAAATACAAAGTTTGCTAGGCCAAAAAGACCGTTAATCGCGCAATAAAAAAGTTGACCCCGTTAAAATGGGTTTGCGGTAACGCCGTTAAGAACGCGCTTATTATAACGCGCTTAGACAGCCCTAAAGGCCAATTTATACTTATTTATACTTCTGCGTAGGGTGCGCGAAGTAGGTACGGTGTAGCATACGCAGACGCGTCCCATACCGCGTACCCTTTGCCGTAGCCTGACGCGTAACTCCTCAAAAAATTTAAATACACGTCACGACGACGCGGACCGCGAGATCTGTGATTGGTCGGCTTGGTAGCATCGCATTTCCTCCTACGCATTTCCGCATGCACCTTCTCACGCATTTCCGCACGTACCATCTCCTCCGACGTCTTCTCTCGTTTCTGCCTTTTAGTTTTAGATAATTTCACTAAAATTAACAATTTTTCCCCCTCAATAAGCTCCAACTCCAACATGATCTGCTCTCTTTCAGTCGCCATTGCTTGTAGTAACCTAGCCGCGAGGAATCTAAACACAGTGGAACATTAAAACCCTCCGCCGCCAACTAGCGTTTCGGAGCAGTACTGCAGAGCAACCAAGACCTGAACGCAGAAGTGCTCATGACAGCGTCGCCTACGTGCGTAGCCTACGCCATACACTACGGCGTACCCTCGACGCAGAAGTATAAATTGGCCTTAATTGTGACGCGTTTGTTCCTGGAAGAAAACTTAAGACTACAATGGAGGCATTTCAGGGAGTTCATAAACTATAGATAATAAGTTTCTCTGGGTTAACTTTGCAGACATTTTTCATGCTCAAACAGCAACATTACACACTAAAGAAAGCTGACCATGTAAAAAAGCATAACAGGTCCTTTCTAAAATCCCAAATTCGACCTTACCTTCACAAAAAATGTGTAGCAGTCAGGCTGCTCATGCGAACGAACAGTTTGCAAATTGATTCCTTTGAGCGCAAAAGTGATCTCAATCTCAACAAGCCTGTTTTTCAAACAAAACCAAAAAGCCAATGAAACCATTACGTGATAAATTAGAGTTTTGTTTACATGTTTCGATTATATAATTTACGTTTACCAACCTATAAAAATCCAACTCAAAAAAGGAAGCGTTGTTCAATCTCCATGTTGAAGCAGACTCTGGATCAAGAGCCAAGCAAACTGGAAAAGACAAGAATGTGGAGTTTAGGCACAAAATATGTTTTATCGGCTACAATATTTCAACATTTTCGGTAAAATGTGTAACCTGTTTCAAGCTGGGCGTCAATATCATAGTAATCCTCATGCGGTTCCAAACTGCCTCTCATGTAGCTCTTCTTGCAGATAATCATGTGCACAAACTTTTCATTCTCCTCAGCATAACTAACGGGTCCCACAGACAGGTTTCGTAACTGGGAATACTGTTGAAGACGTGGATAATTCTTATTTGGGTAATTTTAACTCAATATAATCATTTTAAATTGCCGCACATACAAAAATGAATAGCACTTTTGATGTTTAAAACCGTGCACTTACATGAGATTAGAAGACTTATAAAAGCCATTTTATTTTACATGGAGAGGGTCACCTCATGGGGGCAGACATTTTGAAATCACATTATCAGTGAAATACTATTTTAGTATTTAGGGTTAGGGTTACTCTAATCTTTCCATCATCAGACACTTTCTATCATGGCGGACTGATCTGATTCTTTTTATTTGCTTTCATGTGATGCTTTCATCCAAACCATTAGGTATCAGTATAATACTGCATTCACACAATGTCGTAATTAGCATTATTACGAAATGAAAACATGTCCTCGGAATTATGTATTTCTATGGCAACACTATCAATACCAAAATGAATATGCAATGATCAGGTGGTATCAAGTTGGAGTCATCGTTTACTCACCCTTAAAAAACGGTTAGTTCCATACCTTGATTCTGATTGGTGCTTTATTCATTCATGATAAAACACGGCTATGACCGCTTCACCGGTTCTATTTATCACTATCTTGTTTTTATTTGACCTTTCATGCATATTACACATTGAGAATTTGTTGCTCTTCATGTCAGGGACTATTTTTTTCTAGCGGAAGGAAGGCTTTTAGTGATTTTACTTCATGAAAGTTGCACTAATACATTTTTTTTTTTTTACTTTAATATTTTTAGTGTGTGGTAACCGTTTTATAAAAGCAATAAGGTAATCGAAGCAAGTGCTATCGTGAATAAGTAACAGCTGAAGGGGTTACTCTGCTTCGCGTCGTGCCTAACAACGCCCTTCAGCCGTTACTTATTCACGTTACAGCATAGCCTCTTGTACCTAATTGCTTACTCAAGGTGTTCCAAACCAAACATTTTGATTTTAATAGTATTTTTTTTTTCTTTTTCCATTACTATGGAAGTCACCAACTGTTTGGTTAGTGCCATTCTTCAAAATATCTTTTATGTCCAGCAGAAGAAAAACTCATACAGGTTTGGAACATTATGTGGTTAAGTAAATGACAGACCATTCATTTTTGTGGGCACTATCCCTTCAAGACAAAGAAAAACTGCATTTAACATAATTAATGCTATGCGATGGAAGGGAAAATAAACGTGGAGAAAGAAGCAAGATGGATGAAAAGCAAATACATACCTGATCTATGACATAGTATAAACTATCATATACATTCTGTTTGGTGTAGACAGCAATACTGTAGTCATCCTCATCCACACCACTGTAGCCCCTAAGAAACAGATTCTTAAAGGCCATCAGGTTCTCCTCCTTGTAGGACACCACAAGCTGGTTATTCAGTCCAAACAGTATGAGCTTTGAAATAAACAGAGGAGATGTTTTCATTCTGCCTGGTGGAACATTACAGATTTGTATGGAACTTTAAGGAAATTACTTTAAATGGTCATTTACAAAGCCAAAACTACTGATGTTTAATCACATAATGACAAATCCTTCAAAGTTCAGAGAATGTTTACATTGAAAGCTGAAGCGTTACATTTCCACACCCCTAGCTTCAGCAAATGGAACTACAAACTACAAAAGTGACTGTGTTCAAACAGGTTCCTAACCACTCCCCCTGCCTTCCATTGGTCAATCAAACAGATAGCCCCACCCCCAAATGACACAATTGGTTGAGCCACTGTTGCTGATTGTGATTCGCAAACAAACAGGGAAACAGTTTTTTTTAAAACAACTACACATTTACACTTTCAACTTTAAGCAAGCAGGTAATAACACATACCTGGAGAGTAATCATGAATATTTTCAAAATTTGCACTGCTAGTTTCCATGGTAGCTGTCGCCGTGTTCTGTACTTCTCACAAGGGCTCATGAAGTAAAACCTCAGGTCATCTCTCAGTGTCTCTTCTGCATGGGATCAGATGGCATGGACGTAGAGACGCTATATTAAAATATACAGTATATATCTGATTGAAGATAAATCT
>NW_024121145.1:176987-184487 GCF_016745375.1 Pimephales promelas
TTTAAAAAAAAGTAGGGGAAAATCTGAGGGCATTATTTTAAGGGTGCACTTCCCTTGTTAAAGTGTAATTATACATTTAAGAACTAATAATCAATGTTGGGGACACTTTAAAAGTTTAATTACTTTTTACGGAAGCATATTGCATTCACTTGAGGAAACACAATATTATCAGAATTACCTCATTATTTCAGTAAACAGTGTAGATTTTTTGTTTTTAGTTATTAAAAACATACAATTTTTAGTTAAAAAGTACGGAAGCATATTGAATTCACTTGAGGAAACAAAATCTATGTTTTTCTGAAAATAACGAGTTAATTATCTCAGAATTATGAGAGAATTTTTCATGGGAAAAGTATTTGCCCTGTTTTTCTGAATTAATGAGTTAATTGTCTCAGAATTACGATATCATTTTTCGTGGAAAAAAGTTTTTGCTCTGTTTTTCTGAATTTCTGAGTTTTGAGATAATTAACTCATTAATTCAGAAAAACAGAGCAAAAAAAAAAATTCCATGAAAAACTATCTTGTAATTCTGAGATAATTAACTCATTAATTCAGAAAAATAGAGCAAAAAACTTTTTTTCCATGCAAAATTCTCACGTAATTCTGAGATAATTAACTTGTTATTTCAGGAAAACAGAGTAGATTTTGTTTCCCTCAAGTGAATGCAAATACGCTTCCATACTTTTTAACTAAAACATTTTATGTTTTAATAAACTAAAAAAAAAGTTTCTATTTTTTTGGCAAATGTAAAGATCCTTACAAAACAAATACACTCAGGCTGAAGGACATATACCTGTAACAGTAGATGGCGCAGCTCAAACAAACCTTTCAGTGGTGCTGCCATTCTGATTGCAGAAGAAGAAAGTTTTACTCTTACTTCAGCAATAAAAACTAAAGAAACACAAATGTGATGTTTATAAGTCATGCAAAAAGACATTGATAATAAAGTGAGATTACACAGACAGGGCTAAGATTAAGCCAGGATTAGATCTTAGTTCAATTAGGACTTTTATAAACATGCCATAGTAAAAAAATAAATAAAATAAAATAAAAAACAAAAAACAAAAAAAACAAAACAAAAAAAAACTGGTGTGCACATTGAGACAGAACAATGGCTCCGATATATTTTAAGCTTTCAGTTAAAACAGCTCAAACATGCATTTTAGTCTGGGACTTGTCTGTGAAACCTAGGGTAAGTATATATGTTTTGTGTATTTAATTTAAACATATGTATTATTGTATGTCTGCGTAATATTCGTAAATTTTTATTCATAGTGTGGAATCCTGAATCTGTTGTTCTCGTACAAGTGAAAATTAAATGCCTGCTCACATTTAGTTTAAAAACTTACAGTACAATAGCCATCATGTTCACACACACAACGCCTCTGCACTTACTCAACATTTCTCTCAACATGGGGACAGGAGATATGTCAGCCAATACATGGGAAACCAAGCGACTTGGGTTTGAAAATGTAACCCGGATATTTTGTTGTAAATTTAAAAGTAACGTTACTTTAGTTACTTGAAAAAAGTAATCTGATTACGTTAGGCTTAGTTTAATTTAAGTTTGCATAATTGACCTGTAAACAAAGACAAATGTAAAATTAAAACTGTAGGAGGAGTTCGTTAAAGTATGTCAAAAACTGCACAATAATCTGAGAGGAAGTTCAAAATGGCTGACTCCTTGTGCGTTTAGGGATACACTCCAAGAGACTTTTTAATAGGTATTGGGCCATTATACATGTGTACGAATTTCGCACATGTACGCGAAACATAGCGGGAGGCGGACTCCGTTGAACCTTTATAGGTGGCGCTATCGAGTCATTCACCCGCGCCAATTCTGAAACGCACATCAGATGTAAATTTTCGCCAGTTCTGACGCTTGTGCAAAGTTTTCGTGTCGGTGTTTTAGGCCTCAAAAATGCGATTCATTTCGGAGAAGAATGATAATAAACAGAGCAATTCCAAGAGGGCCCGAGCACCGAATAAAGGGTTACCATTTACCCTATTACTCGAGATCTTAGACTTAATTGTTGAACATTTAACATCTAAATCAAGAAAAGATGCGTATTATGAACATTTATCAACAAAAAACAACAACAAATATCATTTATTATTTATAGTCAACTAGTCATCCCCATCCATTGTAAATGATTGTAAACAATATTGTTCTGCAAAAAAAGTTAAATTAAAATGAACAAATAAAAGAAAGTAAAATAAATAAATCCGTATGCGGGCAGACAGACCAGGTAAATTACAGATTTCATGTCTGGTCTGGAATTTAGTTTCATTTCTCAAAGAAAGAAGAAGTGAAGCAATCATCCTAGTCCAAGCGGTTCTGTGAAATGGTTTTTTGAGGTCAAAAAGCACCATGTGCAAAAAAACATGTCAACATGTTTCTAGGTTGCAATCTAGCATGGTGTAATATCAAATTTACTAAGTCAACAATGAAAACTGCCACACACAAAGGGCCTCTTTAAGTTTGCAAATACAAAATATTATTTTATTATCTTTGATTCCCTCACCCCAGGTCCTTCTCCCAGTGAGCAACTGCTTACCAAGCAAGTCACATAGAAACTTGTCTGCCTTCCCAGTTAATTGTGGCATGATGGGCATAATGAGATGTAATTCGCATAATAGAGTAAAATAATGTCCACAAAGACAAAAAGAGTTTCTCAGCTATGAGTGAACAATGCATTCTTAGCACTCCACAGTGTTGAACAAACCGTAGACGTCGCCATCACTCCCTCCCGCACTTTACTAGTTGAAGCACAATATTAAAAGACTTTATCGTCAAACCTGTTGCAAATGTTCAAAATGCCTTTGAGGATCATGCCAGAACGTGCCGATATAAAAACAAACACAAGCGTGTAATTTGAGGTCATTCGCTAATGTAAAACATGGGTAGACAATCCAGATGACGATAAATAATATCATAAAAGATATTTCTCTGGTTTACAACATTTAACAGGGATAATTTTACAGATTGCACATTAAGATGCATCAAACATCTTCCATGCTTGCCATTTGACCTCTGTTTTTTAGCTCTTAATTGCATTGTAGAGCACTTTGGCAGATATTATATGGCATTTGCCCGTTTGCTAATGCAGGTCTTACCGGTTTCTAATAAAATTGTCATGTGAACTAAGATCATGCTTCCGGTGTAGTACATGAACCATGTACATGGAGCGGTAAACATGTTCACACAATCTTTCCCTGATTAAGCTGCAAATCCATTGCAGTTTTCAGTAGATTCGACGTTGAATCATTCGCTGCGATCAGCTGATAAGCATGATGGAGTCGTCTTTGGGAATACTGCAAAAGAAAATTAAGCATATTGTCATTTTCCTGGTTAAGTATAACTTTACATTACATAAAAAACTACAATTTGTATTTTACATTATTTAATTAATGTTTTTTTATTAAACCAAGTATCAATCTCTTCAAGTGTTAAGCATTTTGAACTTGTTTCCAAAATAATAACTAGGCAGTTACAATTTAAACAATGTTTATATAGAACTGTTTTTTTTAATAGTAAAATATTTCGGATCATAAGTCGTACTCGGTAAACACCGACATGAATATTTCATTTCTAAGCTGATTGCTTCCTAAAAAGTCAAAAGAGACCGATTCGAGGATGCGATCGAAAAACAAGAGGCGGGATTCATCGCGTAAACCAATATCTATATAAAAATTTTACACTTTTTAATGTTACATTTTGTAATATTTGTGTCGTTTTATTTTTGTAATATTCTCTCATCCAGTTTTTTTGGCAGGTAGATGTTCTAAAACAGTCTTAAAAATGGTTTCTGTCATCTTTGAACCTACATAAAGTACATTTTTAGTTCTAATGTTTTTTTTTTCAACGAAGATTGGTCTTCTACATTTAGCCTACATATATGTGTCCAGTTGCAGTTCCCTAAGAATTCCCCCAAGAAACTTGAAGAGAGATTTGCAGGTTAGTTTCATGTCAAATTAGGTACATTTTTTAGGTAAAGTCCCTTTTGGACTTCAAAAAGTTGGTTGGTTAAAACTTTTATTCAGCAAGAACTTATTAAATGGATCAAAAGAAAATAATTTTTAATAAAAATAAATGTTGTTCTTTTGATTACCTTTCTATTAATAAAAGAATTCTGAAAAATATGTATTATGGTTTCCACAAACATATTAAGCAGCACAACTGTTTTGACATTAATAATAAATGTTTCATAAACAGCAAATTAGAATGATTTCTAAAGGATCACTGAAGACTGAAGTAATGATGCTGAAAACTCAGCTTTAAATCACAGGCATAAATTACATTTTAAAATATATTAAAATAGAAAAAAGTAATTTGAAATTGTAATAATATTTGTAAAAATATAACTTTTTTTTACTCCAATTTTTATCATATAAATGCCTTGGTGAGCACAAAAAAAACAGAAAACAGCCTATTTAAACATGATTATGATTAAACATGAACATGATTAAACATGCCAATATGATATAATATAATATGATAAACTGTCAATATAGCCTGAATCCTGAGAATATCAAATAGAAGTTTTCCTAGCCACCTTACTCCTACGCCCCATGGCGCTGTGTAACTTCAGTTAAGCTGTAAACAATCAGTGAAAGGCTTGCTCTATGAACGCAAAACGTTAAAAAAAAGTGTCATTAATCGACTCACCCTTCAACCATCGAGCATTAAAATCAAATTTTAAAGTTTAAAAGAATCAACAATTACTTTTAACAGACCAAAAATAGCCCCAAATGAACGAATCTTTGGTTAAATATCACTGTAGTAGGCAAAGATCTATATTGTATAACAAGCCTTAATCAAAAATGTACATTAACTTAAGCATTACGTGACACTATATCAAAGTGATTTTCGATATTTTGACAGAGTATAAATTGCATTTACCTGTGAAAACAAACGTGAGGATTTGAGGAGAATAACGAGAGATTCTTCTGCATTCCAGTGAATTATTAATGAAATATCGTAAATTAAATTCGTGAGAACAGACCACAAATGTGCCGTATATGGTGTCCTTTTACTTTTACAGCAGATTGCAAAGGAAAAAATAAAAACCATCACGAGGAAAAGAAAGCAGCTCTTGTCATAGATATTCTTATTATAACATGTCACGTTAAAATACCAAGTATAACGTTATTCTCATGATGTTTGAAATAAATCATGAAAAATTGACAGTTATTCAGTCATGATGATCAGGGCAATTATGAAAATGATAGAGGATAATTGAGGAGTGAATAATTAGACACAGTAAGGAATAAGGTGGATATCCGAGATGAAAAGATATGGAAATATAATTCTGGTCCACTTGTAGAGCAGGAACACCAGTTGATCTAATCTAAAGAAATCAAAGTATAACCCAATTCAATCCCAATGCACTGTAATAATGTCCATGCTAAAATCACTCAGTGCAGCATAAGTGGCTTTAACCTGATATTTAGACACAGCATCAAATTAGCCGGGCATCCCTCGCATCGGACACTCAAGCAAACAATGAAGTCTCCTTGTGGAGTCAGTTTCGAGTTCTTGCATTGCAACCCCAAAACAGCTAGATACTACCAAGACAA
This sequence comes from Pimephales promelas, assembly GCF_016745375.1. The sequence continues at coordinate 182,568 of NW_024121145.1, forward strand.
AAGGCTCTAAAGTAATGGGCATCATGGAGAGTTTCTAAACTCTCGTTTGTTTATCGTTCCTGCAAGGCAAGGGGAAGCCTTCTCGTTTTTTTCCCCACAGAGAACATTTCTCTGTAATCAGCACTTTGCTGGGTGTGTCCGTCTTTCTCTCCCACCACTAATTCCATTTCTCATGCCATAGTGGGCTGACCTCAGCTCTGGAGGAAACACTGCTGCCTGCAGCTGATGTCTGGGATTATATACTGTACCTTTTGCAGCAACACAGCATAACAGAAGGGTGGATGTTCTCGACTTGGCCACACTCCTGCCCCTGGCGGGGGAAGCCCTCCTTCTGGCCCATCAGAAACCGATGGAGCTCGGTCATGGGGAAGCCTGTCGTTTGGTAACCCTAGGCAAAAGGGAGAAGTTGATATGAAGCGCTACAAACAAGTATAGCGTGGCTTTGTTTGTCGAATTGTACTATGTGTAATGCAATACGGAGAAACGTTTTACACAAATGATAAATATACACCGTATATATTCAATCTAGAAACTTAAATGGCACCATTTACTCACTCTGATGTTGTCAGTTTTATTTGTTTCTTTGGTGAAACACTAAACGACTAATTCCTGGGGTATAAAAGCAAAACAAAAAAGCAAAATGAAACAAAAAGCAAAACAAAAAAAAAATTAAATAAAGTGAAACAAAAAGCAAAACAAAACCAAACAAAAAAAGCAAAGTGAAACAAAAAGCAAAACAATGCAAAACCAAACAAAAAAGTAAAGCAAAACAAAAAGCAAAGCAAAACCAAACAAAAAAGTAAAGCAAAGCAAAACCCAAACAAAAAAGTAAAGCAAAGCAAAACCAAACTAAAAAGTAAAGCAAAACAAAACAAAAAAAGTAAAGCAAAACAAAACCAAACAAAAAGTGAAGCAAAACCAAACAAAAAAGCAAAGCAAAAAAGTAAAACAAAACAAAAAGCAAAGCAAAACCAAACAAAAAAGTAAAGCAAAACCAAACAAAAAAGTAAAGCAAAGCAAAAAGCAAAGCAAAGCAAAACCCAAACATAAAAGTAAAGCAAAGCAAAACCAAACTAAAAAGTAAAGCAAAACAAAAAAGTAAAGCAAAACAAAACCAAACAAAAAAGTAAAAAGCAAAACAAAAAGCAAAGCAAAACCAAACAAAAAAGCAAAGCAAAAAAGTAAAACAAAACAAAACCAGACAAAAAAGTAAAGCAAAACAAAAAGCAAAGCAAAACCAAACAAAAAAGTAAAGCAAAGCAAAAAGCAAAACCAAACAAAGTAAAGCAAAACAAAACCAAACAAAAAAGTAAAGCAAAACAAAAAGCAAAGCAAAGCAAAACCAACCAAAAAAGTAAAGCAAAGCAAAACCAAACAAAAAAGTAAAGCAAAGCCCAAAGCCAAACAAAAAAGTAAAACAAAACCAAACAAAAAAGTAAAGCAAAACAAAAAGCAAAGAAAAGCAAAACCAAACAAAGTCAAGAAAAGCAAAATCATACAAAAAAGTAAAGCAAAGCAAAAAGCAAAGCAAAGAAAAACCAAACAAAAAAAGTAAAGCAAAACCAAACAAAAGAAGTAAAGCAAAACCAAACAAAAAAGTAAAGCAAAGCAAAACCAATCAAAAACCAACGCAAAACAAAAAGAAAAGCAACGTAAAACAACACCAAAAACAAAAACCCAACACCATAAAACCCAAACAAAACCAGACATAAAAACCCCAAAGAAAACTAATTTAGTGGCCTTACATGGAGAAGCTAGGATGAGTTGTCCATTTTTGTTATGTATAACAAAAAATAATATGGGGTTGGAAATATATATGAGCAAATGATGAGTTTTTCATTAAAAAAACATGCATTTTTCATTATTTAAATAAAGTAATTTAAATATAAATATTATTAAAAAATGTATAAATTATGAATA